>UELX01002793.1:0-27913 GCA_900480035.1 Eupelmus urozonus
GTTCGTGGCGATCAATAGAATCATTTCTTGATATAAAAACTTAAAAGCGAACAATAAATTCAATCTTCTTAAAATAATTAAAAATATTCATGCCTGTAGCAAAAAATTAGTTGAAATTAAAAAGATTCTTTGATCAACAATAAATTGCTTGCTTATATAACATTTGGATTTATATAAGATATCCTTATTTTTATCGTCTGCGAAAGTGCTGCTAGAATCACTTTTTACAATAGGAAAATTTACATTTATCATTCATATGTTGTTTATCTGTGTCTGAGTTTAAAATAGAATCTAGAACGAGAAATTTGGTCATTCGGCCGACACTCTCTTATTTTAAAATGATGGCATTTGTTAAAATTAAAGTGATCTAAAATTAATTTATACATAAACTATAATATTATTCAGGCATTTACAGAGACCACATTTTGTCGTGATATTTGTCACGTCCTCGTATTAAACCACTATTACTAAGTGTGTCGTGTAAAATCAGCATCACCATTAATTTTTACTTTATTTTTAACTTTGTAAATTATATTTATGTACCTTCCTTTTTTTGCTACTTGCGTGTTCATTTTGTTTAATAACATATTTTTTCGCTGAAAATTAAATACATTTAAGTAACGAATTTTTTTAACAAAAAAACGTTTATATACACTGAAGCTGACACTCAGCTTAGTCCCATGGTAATCGTTTAACGAGCTACATCGTTTAAATAAGCCACACCTTAAAATGACCCGTACCTAGGTAGAAAAAATGAATGAATTTTGACTCCTTTACGCCTTTCGCCTGGAAGCTATAGCTAAACACGTGTGCAGCAAAAACAGACATGATGGATCGGTATGACGATGTAGCTTTACGCCTACTTTGGCTACTATTTGTGTGACCGTGAACAGCTGTTTTATCGAGAAAGAATCACTAGGGTTCTCGAATTCCTGATACAAAGTTGGCAACATATTTTTATATTTCGACCTACCAAATTCGATTTACCATATCAAAGTAGGATCTTTCAAACAATTATTGCAAGACATCTTTTTTGTGATCAACAATTTTAAATTCTGTTTTATGTAAATATCGTGTTTACTACCTCCATTCGAAGAAAATACATGTTAATTTACTTTTCAGATATTCCATGATTAATAATGTGCATTATACAATATATTTATTAACATCAAACTGTAAAACGTAAATATTTTACGCGTACTTTCGAAAATTCTTAAAATACTTTAGAGAATTTGAAATCATCTGTTTTCTTATTTTATTCACGTGATGGATTAAACCGAGTCTAAGAGAGAATAGGAGGAGGAAGCGATTCAAGAAACCTGTTTGAAGGGGAATTCCTTCTATTTTCATTATCACCTGCATCTACGTGGCTATCATGCCATTGTAATTATAACGTTTCTTTCGATATTTACAAGAGAAACATTTGAGCTGCAATCATTAATTTTTTACGATCATATAATGACTTTTTTTAATAGTTCCATTGTCTATAGCTTGTAGCTGAGTTTACAAGTCTGAGATGAAAAAGATATTTCTTATTATGAAGTTTATCAAATATTACGGATAGAACATCGAATATAAATAAACAATTTACCAAAACTTTGTTAATGAATAACAGGGAATGTTACCTATTTTATTTTATATATTGTTATTATAAGATAAATTGTCCGTAATGGATTTGAGACTTTCACAACGGTTCGATGAAGTCATTGTATAATTTTAAACGAGTATTCTTTCATACCTAGTGTTTCCAAAAAATTACAAAATTTACGAAACTGTATTATATCTATAAGTAATTCATTATAAATTAATAAAAGACAATACTTTGAATGGTATACATAGTATTATACCATAGAGGTAAAACACTTCATAAAATTAGAATCTTATGAGTTAAATTTTTGATTTTATTGTTTTAAAACAAATAATTATTTAATTGGTCGTATATTTTAATATTTTCATTTTCATTTTTCTTCGAATGAAGAAAATGTATGTACTTCACTCAGATTTAGACATCGGATACTGTTTTGTAATTGATAACAAACGTAAAAACTAGTTTCTCATGCAGATTAATTTATCCCCGGACATTTTTTTATAAAATTTTCCTCCTTGATTCATACATCCTGTTCCATGAAACCGCTTAAAAAAGTTGTAAATGATTAGATGATTTCCGTTTTACTATTTTTCATATCTAATCTTCAAGATTCATGGTTGCCTTAACCGCAAGAATATAAGCCCTTCAAATATTTATAACAAAAAAAAACCCGACTTCAGGGTATTATTTCATGCAAAACTATGGAATTTTTCATTGCTACAAAATGCTGTGAGTCAATTATTTCAATGATCTATGATTTTCATTGGCTATTCCCTAAAATTAATAGTGTCATGTGTCATAAGCATTTGAGTCATAAAACCTTTATCTATTCTTAACCTAAATATAAATATTCTAATTGAATATAAAATTGGTTTGATAAATTAAAATGTGCAATATGAAATATTATTTTAGTACAGTAAAAAATTTATTTATTTTGATATTAAATCAATTAAATATAATTTAACAATCAATTGCAATTTTTATAAGATTCTCCTTACATTTTTATGCTATAATTTAACAAAACTTTTACATAATCTTTTACATACCAATCTTTTAAAAGGGAAAATTTATACAATTAACGTGACATTGAACCATGTGAAATGAAACTGTTTAATATCATTCTCATCATATTTTAAATAGCTAACTAACAGGCCTATAATAACAACAGAATTTAAAATTGATTGTTCGTGACTCAATCCTAGATTAGCTCAATTATTTCTTATCAACACGCGAATGAAACAAAGTCGATTAAACAACTTGTGATCTTTATTTGATTGATTTATACATTTTTTTAATTTTTAAAAAGATTTATATATGATTTTAAGTTTATTTTTTCTATAAAAAAAATCTTAAGAAAAATAATTTAAAAAAATATATAGACAATTTTTGGAGTTATTCTTGTATTTAGTGAATTATAAATTATAAAATTATGTGCTTTTTTTTATTTATGTACTTTACTACAAGTTCCATTTTAAAACCTTCTTATAAGTTCTATTTTAAAATATTTTCTATTTATAATTCAAGTTTAGGAATCTGAAGTTTAATAAATGGCTTTCATCTGTTTCAGCGTACATCGTGCACTTTTCTTTTCTGGCCAGTTTCTTCTGGCTTAACGTTATGTGCTTCGACATTTGGTGGACCTTTGGGTAAGTGTTGATAAAATCTTTGAATTTACGGTCAGCTCTTAGCAAGATAACGTGCTCGATGAAAAGATTCACCTACATTCGTAACGATTAACTTGAGCCGTCGACTTGAAAAAATAAATGAAAAGATTATTTATTGAAGGCCGTCGGATGAACAGATTACGCGTTTTATTTTTATTTTTATATTAACAAAACGTATATTTTTTAGAAAAAAAAACAATTTTATTAAGTGTAATATGCGTTGGTGCCAAAAATTATTTAAAGAAACTGGGGCAAGCAAATGTTTTGTTAAACAGTAATTAATATATGAAAATATGCAACATACATACTATTTTATCAGTAAATTTGTTTTGACGATGACAGTTCAATTTCTCACTTGAAGTTGTTAGTATATTAAAAGTTATTACTCAATTTTTTTTAACAACTTTGTTACAAACCTACTAACCCTATTAATCTTCAATAACAGAAATTATCTTACATTGAAGTTCAAAGGAAACTCGATCGCCATAAACAACCGTTAAAAACATTAAAAAATTCTTTTAATATCACAATATTCTCAAGGATTTCAACTAAAATCTTACAAATAATTACACAAATAAGTTTGAGAAATTTACCGTGAAACATGATCTACCTTGAATTCAACCACATGAATGGCAATGCAAAAGCAATAACTCGTTTTTAAAAAGAATCCGTTAACTTCTTAATACCCAATTTTTTATTATTACAACAAGGATACTCGCAAGAAAAAGTATTTATAAAAGTTCTTGATGAATTTAAGAATTGAATGCTTACTTACTTCCAGGAGAAAGTTGGAAAGCATGCAACCAAATAACCTTTCAAAGCTTATTAGCTGCATACTTGGTTTATAAAATGAGTGTCTTACACAATCTGACTATTATCTACTTATGATTCTATGCATAGCGTTATCCATGCGATTGTATATAATCACTTGGGTTTTCCCATTTCCTACACGACCTAACACGGTCTATTCCGTAATCGAAAATCTCGTTTAAATTCTTTTGTGATAAATTTTTTTAAGAAAAAAAAATTCATTGAAGCTTCATAAAAATACAAACATTGTCTATAACTTGAAAATATTTTTCTAATTTTTTTTTTGTCTTTCAAAGGATGACTTAAGCAAATAGTACCGTAAAAATATTTTCATAGCACGTGGGAAAGTGCGTTGCGGTGCCCATTCAAATATCTTTAGGAATATCAAACAACGATGTTACGTACTTTTATGACTCATAACGTTACTTAGTTTGCAGGATTTGTACGCGTATTTGCAGGTACTAGCTTTAGAATTCCATAAAGATTAATATTTGAATAACAGCAAGAGGTGGAGTAGTTTTGAAACCTTTTAAAAATGTTTAGTTTAGATAGATAACTAATTTATTATGCTAGGATCTGTTTCATATTTGAATTTATTCCATAGGAAAAAATCAGCGCTTTACATAAATTTGCCGTTCTACGGATACGCTCAGTATCAAGAAAATCTAACCAATCCTAACATTTCTAAACGCAAAAATTCACCACTGCCATTCCAACGGAATACCAAACCGCGTCCCAATTAACAACCCGCTATACTGCTACTTACAAAACTTTTCTTATTCCTCCTCGAAAAGTGTCGCGCCGAACGGTAAACACACGACCATTCAGCCAGCCTCCCAGAATTTTCCCCTGCCCTCTGATATAGTTAGCACCGCGAGCGCGCGTCTGCGGTAAAATTGATAACAGCTGCATAGCGCGACGATTAATATCCGTTACGCCTGACGCTCGCTTGGTCCGGCTAGATATAGGCTTTCGCAAGCGAGAGAGCTGGCTATATGGGAAATCGGACTCGCTTGGCCGCTCGGGTTAATTTTGAGCCGGTCACGAATCGCGGGCTTTCCAAAGCTCGTACATAATGCGCTAATGGAGACGCAGCGCGCTTTAGTCTATAACGCCCCCGCGCTAAGTACTGGGTTAGTCGGAGCGTGAGCTTGGCAGGCGCGCTGCACTGGCGCCGGCTGGGAGGTGTAGAGATGTGTTGATGGTTTTAAAACGACGGATTGAGACGAAGGGTCGGTGGAATGTTATTTAGGAGAGAGTGAGATACTGCGGTGGGATATACCTAATATTGGTATTTTTGATCCGGATATTTTTAGATCGGTTTTACTTAGTTTGAGTTGTTTTATGAATTAATAGAATTGGTGTGGTCTGGAATGCCTACTTAAGCGAAGACTATAAGCGTCTTGGTATTCTGTATTATTTTTACTTTAGTCACATAAAGTCTACTTAGCGTAAAAAATTAGGATTTTCGCTGTGTACTGGGAACACAAAAAATAATAAAATAGTAGATTTTTTTTTATTACTGACATTAATTCGTCGTCTTAGCTAATACATTGTTTAATATAAAATGTGACAAATATTAATTAGATTGTACTATAAATATATGTTTTCGACTTTGTCGATTTCCTAATATTAACTTGAAATAGATGACGATCATCTATAACTAGTGACTAAACCATGAAATATGCATTATGAAATTTTATAGCTACAGTATATCCAACATTTGAGAGAAGTATAAATTATTGTTTCAGTGAGATGCAAAGGCAGTATATAGTTTAATTTATGTGCGTTTATTTTATGCCTGGTTTGATTACAGTAGTATTTCAAAAAATTGTAAAGCATAAAAAAGGAAAATCTGAAATATGTATAAAATTTCTAATAATCGAAGTTAGCTTGTTTAAAGAATAATCTTATGTAAATTTCATAATGGATACTAACATAAATTTAAATAAATTATAAGAACATTTAAAAATTGTATAGATTGTAAATAATTATTTTGTGTTTACTATTATATAAAATTACTTGTTAAAGATAATAAGGTAATAAAAAAGTCATCACCTGATAAGTATGAAGAGCCCTGAATATTTTACGAGTTTTAAGGTACGATGGTAAAACCTTTGTTGAATAGCTAGAGATAGGAGTGTGTAGTGCCCTTTAAATATATTTTATAAAACTGAATTTTAATTATTTTTAAATTATTCTCATTTAATCTAACCAATTAATTTCTATAGCAATATTTAGCATTCTTAAAAATAGTTAATTCTTACTATTCCATCTAATAACTACATGTATGTGTAACATTACAACAGGCACCTGTCTTAAAATTTTTAAAAAGATTCTCTTGTGTAAGCTTTGTAATTCATTATTCATTCAATGGTATCTGGGTACATCCACGTACTCCAAATTCAACAGCGGAAAAGATAGCGTTTATGTCATCCTGCTGCATCGCATTCAGTACATGAAATATCGCTGAGGAGTTATGCGATTTTGACATAACGCGGGTGATATGCTTTTAAAAAATGGGAGATCTTGCCAGCTTTTGTTAGCGAACTTATATTTAAAAAAGTATTGGAAACTACAAATCGAATACGTTTGTTACAGTTCTGTTTTATTAGATCAGATTAGTATTCAGCATTACCGCATACACAATTTGCAGTACGTTTATTTTTTTTTTCGTAAAAATCAATATTTTCTTATTCGATTAGTGACGAGGAAAATTTTCCAATGAAATTATAGGTAGTACTAATCAGAAAAAACACTTCAAATAGAATCTAATATAACACAATTGGCCTAAAAAATTTCGGAAAGTGCCTATTTTTATTTAAGAATTTATAAAGGTATAGGTGAATGTCGATTGAAAATTGATGCTTTGATATCATGCTTTTTGTAAAGTTTTAAATAATATATGTAGAACTCACAATATAAATAACTTTACAGATATATATGCATTCGATATTTAAATTTTATAATCTCAAAATAAAATTTAATACTTCCATATATCAAGTACTAAACATTCAAAACGGGAAAATCCCTACACTTATAATAGCCTCTAAAATTCGCGATCGTACCTAATAATACACCACTTTAACCAAAAATAAAATCTCTAACATCCGCAGCAATAAACCACGCACGCAGATAACAAACTTCGGAAAAACCAGCCTGAAAAATCCCTGCACACAAACATTACATCACCCTACTCATAAAGCTCACTCCATTCATTACCCCGCCGATCTCTCAATAATTTCCGCTCCATAAATATCGCCTCTCAACCCGTCGCTCTATGCCTCCTTTAAAATATAATCTCAATTTAACCCCCGCTGCTGGCCCAACGCCACGCAATTAACGGAGCTCGAGTGTAACGCGATCAGCCCCGGCTCGATATGAGGATAGGCCAAGTGTACACGTATACAGGGGAGGTTTACGATGCGCGAAGGCTCGATAAGGGGCTGCTCTCGTCCCGTACGGCCGGCACGGTTACGCACAATTACACTTGAGCTAACGCTTTTTGTTTATTGACGGAGGAGGCGTAGCTGCGGGGGCGGCCGGCGCTAATGCTGTTTGCTTAAGCGCCGGGTTAGATAGAGCGGTTTTAAAGCCGCGGGGCTCCGTTTGCGACAAGCGGTATTGATCACGCTTGTTTTGAGTATGGGGCGAGGCGTAAATTGGGTTTATGGTTGCGTGCGTGTGACTTTTATTTGTGATTCGTTTATTTAAGGGTGTTTGGAGTGGAGTGATTCGCGGTTTTGGTTCGCGAATTGGTGAGTGATTTTGAATGAAATTTTTGGTTTAATTGGGTGATGTATTTTGCCGTTATTGCAGATAATAGAATTGCAAATATAGTGGAGTTTTATTTATTTTATCGGAAATTTATGCAAAGGATTTTGAAATTTAAATATTTACTGCTCTTTAAGTGAAGGATTGTTAAATTTGATTACTTAAGATAAGATTACCATGATATCGTGATAATATTTTTAAAATATATTTACTTACTTGCTAGGCAAACTTTGCTATTTAAATGCAGAATAAGCCGTTTGCTAGGATGCAAATTTATTATAATTTAATTATTATTAATGGTTAATATCAATGTGAAGAAGTGTGAGCGATTAGCTTAATTAGGATCAGTTGTTATTGCCAAAATTTTGATGCATGTGCCAAATTTATAATTTTCTTGGCAACTGTAAGCAGCTAGTTCAATCGATAACGTTTGTAAACGCCGATCGGCCAGTAATGAAAGTTAATTACAAAAGATAAAATATTTGCTTTTGATGTTAAAAATATACGAATTTCTAAAAAGCTAATCGTACTTGTTTGGTAATAGAAAACCGAATTTCTTTACTTAGAAAATGTATTTGTATGATCATTTAAAATTTTTAATTTCTATCAATAAAAAATTTTTGTTAATAAAGATAAGAGTAAATTTTAGAAATAGCAATACTCATTTTATATTCAGATTTTTCGCATAATTTAAAAAGTTTGTTTGCATACCAAAAGCTAAATATACAATTCCAATACTATTTAGCATGGAAATCTATTACAATTTGTTTAGCTATATAACTTTCGAAATAGAAATACCTTCATGATCTGGGAATCCAAATATCGAGATTCCAAAGATTGTATTAAACTAGACTTCATTGAGTAGTAAAATTTGAATTCAATGTTTGAGTTTTGGAATGTGCGGTTAAAAAGCTTTTCTATCGATTTTGAACACACATATTAAAACTATACTTTTATCATAAATATTTTAGTTTTTTAATCAAAAACTTATTTTAATAAAAAGGAAAAGCTTTCTCGATACTCTTAAAAAACATATTGAAACTATTTCTATTGTGACCAAATTCCTTTTTTAACTGCAAAGAACTTTTTTTAATTTTGCTATTTTTGTAAGCAGTGAGAAAAATTGAATAACATTAATTAAGTTTATTATAAAAAATTACATCCACATAAAAGACTAACCGATGTACAATTCATCCAGCTTGCTAAGAACAGTATCTTTTTAAGTCATTTTGTTTAAATTCTGGACATTTAAATGAATGATAAAATAGATGAATGTACATACCTACCAACTGTAATTCACTTTCAAGGCAACTGTGATTGTAAGAGAAGTACTTATTTTAATCGTGATTCAATTAATTGATGTTACTATAATATTATAAATATTAGATTCAAATACTTTAGTTTTAAAAGATTGTATTGAACTTTAATAAATAAAAAACGGAATTACTTTACTTGATAATTTGTATAAGGAAACGGATATGATTTCTTTGAATTATCCAATGCTTTGGTTCTTATCCTTCAACAGAAATGAATTTTGGTAGTTAATAAGCACAATGTATCACGCGAACAATCATATTAGCATATATATTTCCTTTATTAGGTACTTTGTAGAAATACATCGATAGTAAAGTTACTTTATTTCAGAAAACTTCGATCACATCATTTTCGATTTTCCCAGAGTACATAGGCCTTTCAAATTTAAAATTCCTCCCACGCTCCGGCAAAATCGTGTACCTTTCACAGGTTTTCCCCGGAGGCAGTACACACTATAGGCCGCGAGCATCCTTCTTCATCCAATTTACATTTTAACGCGAATTCCGCCTCACTTTTCGATATCGCGTATCCCTCGCCAGCCATCGACTTTTTCCTCTCTCCGACTTCTTCATTAAAGGACACTGCCTTCGTTATTCCAACTCCTTCCAGAACATTCAACGCTTATTTCACGGAAAATCCTAAACGAAATCAGATACTTTACATAATCTTCTCGAGGCCATATCCAAGGAGAGTCCCTATCGCGCCGATAAATCGCGCCGTCGCTACGGGAAAAACGCGCACATCTGTTTTTTCCAAAGCTCCTCTCGCCCATAAACACGCAGAAAGGAGAAAAAAATTTCTGTTTAATTTCGACTGTTCGCCGATAAGAGCCGAGCTTATCGCGGCGACGAGCCATATGTCATGGCTGTATGGCCGACCGGACCCGGCACTCATCTCCTTTCCAGCTCGGCTCTGTCGTGTCTCGCTTTCTCTCCGTGCATATAACGAGCTTTGAATGGCAAATCGATGGCGCGCTGCCCTGGCGCAGTATTTTCATTTGCGCCGAGCGACTTTGACGACGCGCGGTACCCTCGTATAGCTTTAATTGAAATATATCGCTTTAGGATGACGAGGGGTTGTTTGGAGTTAGGTTGTTAATTTACTCGAGGGTGTTGGTTAATGTAATGATGGTGGCGGGTGATCTTGATCAGTTTATGGAAAAATTAATGTTATGAGGAGTTTAGTTTGAGTGGTTTTGATCAGCTGTACGTTGTACGTGAGAATTGCGGTTTCATGAAAAATAATATTTTTATTATTGTAGGGTTATTGGGAAAATATGGTGGAGAAGCTTTTTCTGGGACAAGTTTTTGGGTGAATATTGTAATTTGTATACGAGTTACATTCCCAAATTGCCTACTTTTTATTACGACGCTTCTTGAATTTTAAATGAGTATAACATTTGAAAAGGGTAAAATTTTAATTTCAAAATAATTATTCAAATTTTTAATTGTTATAATTTTTTTTTTTTTAATAATAAATTTTAAATCTGTGCAACTTTAAACTAATCGTTTATTTTAATGTAAATCATATAATGTTAAATAGTAATCTGTAATTACGAACTATTAAATACTTACAAGTACTTAGCCTAAAGTTATGTTTACGTTGTAAAGTCACTGGAAGTGCCTAAGTTTCAGTGAACTAGAAAGTCTATAGAGGAGTAAGAAGATTTTAACTGCCTTCGTGACTATGACTTAGCAGGGATTAGTCTATTTTCACATAATGTTCATTAATATCATTAAAAATTTAAATATTTAAATATTTTAACAAGTTTTTAATCATTACCATTATTCTAAAATATACCGTAAATATACTTTATATTAACAGCAAGGCTAGTGTACGCACATAAATTATACATTTATAAAGAAAGTTAAATAATATCTGTATAGATATATTATATTTATTGCCCTATTTGTATGATCCGCAGTACAGACACACAGAGATTTATTGAGCAGGATTAATTGCTTTCAGGTCTAATCGATAGGTGCTCCCGTTAGCACCGACAGCTTTCGTCGTACTTTGGCGCTGCATATTGAAGCATAATGAGGCGCCAGCACGCGATCTGTCAGACTGCTATAAATCTTAAAAAAAAAATAAAAATTTTCATTAAAAAACATTTACATTGTTCACTCGGTCTTTGCATGGAACATGTTTTCATTTTCTTGGAAGCCTTACTAATTACAATGCTGTTGGTATTAATTTACATAAAAGTTGTTTCTACGTTATTTTATAACTTTGAAGGGGAATGTTGCGCTTCTGTGTAAAAGATTCTGAAAGGCTTGAGTTGACTTGTTGGATCGGAAAATAAAGTCTCACTTCTGCAGTTTTATCTCATAGATTATTTTCAAAAGATACAGGATATTTCATTAAATATTGCTAGAATAATATATAAAACATACATACTTTTAACGTAGATATATTATTATTTGTGAAGTATCTATGAACGAGTTATGTTGCCAAAATAACTCGGCTTCTGATTGGCCCTTTTGATTTGATCGCATTGATTTTGTTTATCGCTAACATTTGAGGTTTGTTTATTGCAATCACAAAAACGTGTTCTTACTAGTAGGCGTACTAGTGGACATTAAATTTTACAGGATTTTTATCGGTATCTAAAAATCTATGGCCTATAAGATGAAAGTACAGGTACTAAATTTTATTCTAAAAATTAAGAAATATTATCTATAAAATCTTATTAAAATTGGAATTTCGGAGTAATAATTATTCTAATAATACTCCCCTGTTAGTATTTACAATTTCACATTTAAAATAAAAAAACATTTTTTCACATGAAATCCCGGTTGAGCAAAGGAAGAAGTTCCACTCGGGACACGATTTACGACCTCAAGGGGAAATGAATACGTAAGCTCTAGTATCGATAGCGCTACAAAAATATAAATTTAAAAATAAAATCGTACTTCGTTATCCTCGGAAATGACGTAAAATGCATACGTTAATAATCTAGGCATCCGATACTGATTGCATTTACGCATGAAAACAATCGAATGACGTAGTCGTTTAGTTAAAATTGACACGTAATTCAGATGCAAAATCAAAATCAGTACAATAAAACCCATTTCCTAAATAAACCACGCCGAGTGCTAATTGTACCACATAAAAACAGGTTAATTAATCAATGAAAAATTTCTGAGCACGTAGATCGTAAAGCGCGGCTTATTAAAAATAGAAATCCAATTTCTCGCCGAGTGGCGTCTTTCATGATCAAATAAAGGCGCGTTAAAACCGAGTCTGTGTGCTCTGTGTAAAAAAACTTACATCGTAAAAGCGTTTTTCCGTTCTTCTTTTCCTCCATTTCCTATTTCGATAATACATTCCGACGACTTTTTTCCCTCTCGGAATTTCGATAAGGAGGTACGAGGCTGATCTTCGCTTGGCACTCGCGTAACACCATAAAAAAGAAAAAAGAAATCGAAATAGCTCCTGACAGGAGCGAGAAATAAAGAATTGCGAGCGACTTAGTCGATCTGCCATTGGACGTACTAAATTTTAACTTTTTTTCTGAGTTTAGTGTCCTGAAAATTTACTGTGACTGGAGAAAAGTTTCAATACAAAAAAATCTGATACAGAAAGTATGAAGAAATAATTTATGAACAAGACTGTAACTTATTTGCATAAAAAATGATTTTGATTACTTATTTTTGCTTCTTTAAATCACTGAATTTGCTAGAAAAAAGAATCTTAATGTATTAAAATTATATTAGTATCTACTTATAACGATTTCGAACAAGAACATTAGAACCTACTTATAATATTTTTAAACAAGCTAAATAATGTTTATAGCCCAAAATTTAAAGTCAGCCAAATTCCCTCAAAATAGAAAGCCATTGCTCTAATAATCTCCAAAAATAACAAAAAACTATAAACTCGAAATTTTATGGATCCTTAAACTTTCACAAACAGCCAACATTGAATCTCAGCTTAACAAATCACCTCGTTACTCTGAGAGCGAAAAGGGGAAAAAGATCTATATACCTATTTGAAAGTGGGCCCAATCCAATAAAAAAGAAAAGTCAATAAACCTCTATTACTGCCGCTGCTTTTGACGTGCCAAACTTCTGAAAAATTCATAAACACGCTCTTAAAAAGGCACCGAGATGTAGCCGAAGCGCGTTTGTTATATTTCGCTTGGCCGCGGCGAAAACAAAAGCTTCAACGATTTGCCCTGCGGAAAAGGCTGCTATTGTTCTGAGCTTTCGGTGAAATATCCTGGACCGTTTCGATCGAAGGTATTTTTTGTTTCTCTCGTTTTCTCTAGACGTATTGACTCTTCGTGCTGAGATTGAGCAACGGCTGCAATTATTTTGATTGGTTTCGGTAAACTTTTGATACTTCGTGCTTCAGCAAGTAATGTCGTAAATAACGTAATTACTATTAATGTTTGACGTAGGCAAAATCAACGATTAAATATAGATTTTGTTATTTAGAAAAGTTTAAGTGGTCAATTGTATCGTAGTGTGCGTTTATCAAAGCGGCGTAAAATAAGTAAAAAACGACTTGAAAATGATAAGTCGCTGCAGTATAATTCATAGTTGTAGATAAACTTTTATTCTTGTGACTCATTTCCTTCCATCCCTTTTTAACCGCATTTGCTTATTTATGTATTTCCTGGAGAATTAAGATTTTAGTTAATATTTAAACATGATGTTGTTAATAATTATAAACGCAAAAGATAGTGGAACTATAAAAGTCAATAGTTATTTATAAACATAATTATAAGCAATACAATATTGTTTTATCTTAATCTTATTGTACATTAATTAAATAAGTCTTGTAAACTTGTATTTATTATTAAATTAAGAATAGTTTGTTTTTTTTTAATATAATTTTATTGGATATTTACAATTAAGAATTGTAAAAAAATGGCTACTATAAATTTTAGTCTGACTAAAACTGTTCCTTTATTCAGTACGGTACACGCAATCCATCACTTTTCTTTCAAAAGTAGTTTAATGAAAAACCATAACTTAGGTCTACAAAAAGTTATTAATTTGCGTCATACACTTAGAACGAATGTGTTTCGATTTTTGTCACGTATTTCCATTTAATATTGTTTCGAAAATTTCAATACTTGAATGAGAAGCTGGACCTATTCAAAAAGTGTTTTTGTGGATCCAAGTACAGTTCATTACTCTCGAACGTGTTCGAAATAAATCAAGAAAAGTCATGTAAATTTAATGTTTATTACTGATAAATTTCGAATACCAAATTTAAATCTTTTATTTTAAAAATAATTTCTGTTTTCTGATACATATAAACGTTAGTATTTACGTTTTTTTTTATAAAGATTGCAAATCAGCACAAATTTATTGACTTGGTAAAAAACAAGATTATTTAACCTTAGTACAATAATTTTAAAACATCATTCAAACAATGATTATTCTTTTACGTAATTGATCATTCTTAGTCACTAAAGCAACAATCGCTCTTACAAAGCACAATAAAATGAGCCATAGAATCAAAAAAACAAAAAATAAAATTTATAATCCATAAGTTTCATCCAAACAGCCCATCCGTACACGTTTTATCAATTTAAGATAAGTCCAAATACGAAAATAGATGCTTCGCAAACCGATAAAGCTTTGATAAAAACCATTGCGAAAACGGCGGCAGAACGACGCGCTAAAATACAATGCAGATCCCGCAGACGGGCGCCGAAAAATTATCTCTGACAACTAATTAAGCCGGAAACTCTTAGGTGAATCCTCGAGACTGACAAGGCCGCGATATGTCAGTCTTTTCATAGTAAGGAGGAGCGGCTTCTTTGATCCATTATAAAAGTGAGCCCGTAAATGATCGTCATATTAAAAGCTAACAAATGATGTAACTGTTTAATTGATTAATCTGTTTGGCCATTATAAAAAGCTAACGAGCATGTAATATCAAAAGTGCGTTTGTTTTAACGGCAAACCAACAATTGCAGCGGCTTTCAACGAATTTTCAAAGTGTGCATTGTGACGCGAACGGAAGAGGAAAATTTCTGGAATTGTTTTTCAAAAATTTAGAATAGCTAGGATTCCGCAAATTTTGCTTCTCTAAAGCGAAGCTCACCTTGACCTTTTAACGAATAAAGAACGATAGTTTACACGAATTTCTATAATTCTAAAATCGCGATCACATTCTCAGAACAAAACTAGGATACGCGTTTCGAGCCTCGCAAAACAAACGATAACTTTCCAAAAGATACTTTTAAATTTAAATCAAGAATTTTGAATCTCAACTGCATTCCCAGAAGACAGCCGAGAACATAGACGAAACAATCTCTTCCCCGAGCCTTGAACCAGCGCAATAAAAATCCATCTCGAGAACGTTTTAATAGAAATCGCGCGGGCGATTCCTCATCCAGACCTCTCCGCTTCCCGGAAGGAAAAAAGCAGCCGGAAAAATTAGCCAAGAAGCCCACGGATTAAACCCCCGAGCGCGGAATTTCAAAATTAACTGGAGCATCTCCGCACTGAACTGGGTCAGCGTGGGCCGTAAAGCGAGAAAACCGCCCCGTTATGTACTCCGACATGCACCACACACACACACACGTGATGAAATTTTCGGCTGCGTGGGCTGTTCTCTTCGTACTCGCGCGCTTCTCGCCATTGTTCGAACGACTATCAATTATAGAAGAGAGTAGGGCAAGAGAGAGAGAACCGCCCGTCGCGCATCCTCACCTCGTCTCTATATAAAGGAGATCGTTTTCCGGGCGAAGACGCTGGATTAGAGACGGAGAGCGTGAGAAGCTTTTTATTTTTTTTTTTTGTTTTTTTTTCGAAAGTCTCGTCGACGGCGCCGATGCGACGACGCGCGTGTTGACTTTTGTCGGTACTTTTCCCTGTGATGCGTCAGGCGATTGAGCCGAGTGTTTGAACAATTTATTGCCCGCGCGTCTAGATGTCACCATAGAATTTCATTGTTGTAGAGGTGACTTTCTTTGCGATCGTTTCGGCTTATCGCGCGAGAAATATTTTTACGCGAATATTTCGTTCACCCCGTTTATGGATATACGAGGCTTTTGTGTTGAGGTGCCGTGCAAGTTCGTGGCGAGCTTGATGCAGTATTTTTTGTATACGGTATCTTGAAAAATATTGAAAATAAAATTCGAGGAGCGTCCGTTGATAAAACAAGAAAAAATTATTATCAGCGCGCGGGAACGCGAAAAGGCCGAGGGCATTTATTAAGCGCTGCTAATTTATATCAGAGTAGCAGAAATAAGTGTAAAGTGGTTTAATTGAGGCATAAACGCCAATCGCTCGTGATTCATAATGCAATGACACATTCGCACGTCGGTCGCTGATATAAAAAGTTACTGTTACAGTTGAATAGCCCGCTCGATTCGCCTGATTCAAGATGCTTTATAAATAACCACACTTTTATCGATAACAAAAACAATCTCCAGATAAGATTAAAGCAAACACCAGCAATGTAACAAGAATTTGTTTAAAACTTAACGGACTACTTAAGATAAACAGAACTAACACCGATACTCTCCACAATCCTCCCAACAACCTACAATCATAAAAATACGCTAATTGCAACTTCCAATTATCACCCTGCACACGCAAACAAAACGTCCAGCCGACACGTCTCTCATCCACCCGCAACTCAGATCGCCACGAACCCATCTAATTGCGGGCTCGGTGAAGAAAAAAAAAAAGTCGCTCGGCGCAACAGCGCAAATTAGACGTGATGGAGTGCGTCGCTCCTTTTCGTATACACAACTAAGCACACACGTTAAAGGAATTTCCCGCGAGCGTCGTAAAAAGGCGAGGCTCTCGCGTGCGTACCGACGAAAAGCGACGAATCTCGCACCCTTCCCGCGGCGCGTTAGCGAGCCGCCAATTAATTAACGAGCGCGAAGTGCCGCTTTGTCGTCTCCTTTTATTGTTATTCCTTGAGAAGTGACAACAGCGCGGGGACGTCTGCGTCTGGACATTTTCATAATTAGCCTTGCTTGCTGGCGGCGCTCTTGTTTTTTAATAAATTATATCTGGTGACAAGGAGGGGGATATGTGTCATTTGTTTAATGCATTTTCGTGTAATGATAAGAGGATAATGGACGTCGGCAATTATGGTTCCGGCGGAATAAAATAATTGCGTGTTTTAACAAAACATTTTGCTGGCCTAGAATATATGGGCGGAAACCGGTATTTATTGTAGTGAGTAACTCATTAAGATTTAGGATGTTCCTAAACAAATAATATCTTGAGAGAGGATGTATGGCGATATGCGTAAAGGCTTTGAAATAACCGCAAAGTGCGATGGTCATTATTTCTTACGGTTCGCTAAGAAAACCGCAACTTTGTCGCCGCGAGAAATATGTGAATTTCCGATGTTTCACGCCAGTTAGTTCATGCGTTAATAATAGATTTCTGGAATTAACGTAGTAGATGTATAGGCTAAATGAATTTTAAAGTTTCGCTTGACTAGCTAATTTATAGAGCATAAATTACAACCACCTGAATAATTTTTTTAAAGCGAACTGTGTCTTTTCTTGCAAGCCTGCAAACGGCGATCGTTAAAGTACCGAACCAACAAGGGTGAGAGTCTCACTGTATGATCAATAGTTTTCTCTTCCATTTACATTTGCATACATTTTTCGACTCTTTTGTTTTAATGTTTGTAAAGTAGTGCACGAGTAGAATAGCGAGTAGTTTCTTTGATTGGACGTACCCCCTGTATTTATCTAAACGTTAGACTACTTCTTCACCTCGCTAAGTTTTTCTCGATGAATACTACACGCATATTAAAATCATTTTGATAATGTAGATTAATTTTTGGAATGTTAGAGATTTTAAAATTTTATTTTTTTTTCTTTTTTGTTAGAGAATTAATCTTTTTACTTTAAAAAGTGGGTAGTTTTTAGTACCGTAAAGAAATATTTGAAAGATAATCTGGCTTATATGCATTATGATTGACAGCAAAAATAAACTTTGAAATTTTTTGAAATAATAACTAGTCTTGATCATTTCTTTTCAAAATAAACTCTCTTCTTTTTTAAGTGTTGACACATATTCAGTTTTTTCTTCACTGTATTATACATTTAAAGAAACCTTTACTAAAAGTAATGTTGATCCAGTATTAAATTTTAGTTGTATCAGTACTTCTAATACATTTGACATTTAACAAATATTTTACATTTTTGAAACATCAAACGAAATTATTTATCAATGAAATTGAAAATTTTATCAAATTTATATAAATGCCATATCGTTTATCTTACTTCTTCCAACCCATGAAAAATTTATAGTTCAAGAACTACTTACGCAGTAAACACATAGTTCAATAATGTTGTTATATTTGAATTTTAAAATGATTTTCTTTGATGCAAATTCAAATAAAAATTATGTTTTTCTAAATTTATTTTTATTTTTAGTTAGAAAATGAATTAAGAATAATATTAAAAAATCTTTAGCCTTAATTTTAATAGCATTAGTTTATATTTTGAGAGGTTATTATCTTTAAGCTAGAATTATGCGTATCTCCTTATTTTTATACATATTGTTATAAAAATATATAATTTTGGTAAGAGAAACTATTGATTACACTTACATTATGAGCTACTTTTATAATACTGAATGATACCTTTCGTAATCTATCTCCCTCTTAATTGTTTTATTATTCATCAAGACTTGATTGGATCTCGACAACCGTATTAGAAGTTTTTTGTTACAACTAAAATTTTAAAATCCTCACTCCTCTTTTTCTTTAACAAACCTTCTACAATTACATCCTCCAAAAGAAACTTGCAAATGCCTTAGTAAATTTAGTGCACTCGAACGATGTCATCTCCTCTGAATGACCCTCGTAGCCCCCTCCCCCTACAAAAAAATGCAAATAAAAATTCGAAAAACAAACCATAAAGCAAGATCATTAATAAGAAAACTTTCGATTGTTTCAGCGGCTTCCGGACCCTGCACGGCAGCGTGAAGCAGCGCGAGCGCAAGAAATTCATCATGTACTCCATTTACGCTTGGGGCTGTGCCAGCATCCTTACCATCGTCTGCATGATCATGGACCTCGTGCCCGGCATACCCGATAGCGCCATAAAGCCGGGTTTCGGCAAGGGCAGCTGCTGGTTTTCCGGTGAGTGCGTTTTTTTTACGCTTTTTCAGTCGTTCGTTTTTTTTCATTAAGTTTATAGGGCTGCGACGATTGCGTGGTACTGTTTCCGTTACGCCGCGGGGATGCTCTTGCGCAGAGGCGTTTGTTTTTTATGCATCGTAATTTTGGGTGTTAACATTCCGGCGAGTGGGTAAAATTTAGATGTAGGTTGGGAGCGCGGGTTTATTAAAATTTTAGTGTGGTTTTATTATGGTATTTAAATTTGAGTTTTAATAGCTTAGTAGTATAAGATGATTCGATTAAAGGAATATTATGGAATAATTTTTTAGCATTCGCTTTCAAATTATAGGAATTATTGATTATATAGTTTTGTTTTGAAAACGGTTCAAGTTTTAACGAATACATCATTGCTGCCCATTAGAAATATGGAATTCGTCAAGAATAGCATGCGAGAACGTTAGGATGAATAATGAGTATAACATTTCATTTTGAGCACGTTACTACTGAAATTTAAGTGATTTTGAAAGCTATTCATTTAGACTATTTTTTAAGACTTGTAAACAGTTTTAGAAACTTATTATTACGTAATAATATTTAATTTTATAAATATTTGAACTTTTAAATAAAACATTTAAAACTTTTAAACATTTATCTCATATTTAAAAATAAAAACAGGTTTTCTTTTTTCAAAAATTAATTTTTTTTTAATTATATTATAGAAATAAAAGTTTTTGATAAAAATAAAACTTGAATTTCCGGCATATTTAAAAACTGTTGCATAGTATCAACGTAAAATTATCATTGCATCATTATCAAAGTAAAATTTTGTTAAGAAAATGATAAATATAAACATAATTTTTATAACTTATCAAAATTTAAAAAAATTAACAATATAATTACTTAAAAAATCTTCTATAATACCTCGTACCCAGCATAAATATAAATTATTTAAAAATATTCAATGTATTTTATTATGTATGTTATTTCCACGTAGTGAAATGATTATAAAATTTAGATTAGTATAAACTAAGATTTGGAAGAATTTTAAATAAGTATAGTTTCAACCAAAATTTTTTTCATTTTAAAGTGTAAAATGTCTTTACAATTTAATTAGGACTATGCCTAATTTTTTATAAAAACAGACATTTGACAAGTAATATATAAAACTCTTGGTTAACATAATTGGTTAATAAACAAGTTACCGCAGAGGTCGGCCACACTTGCTTCCTTTCTTCCTTTATAATTATAAAATCTATAAAAATATTAACTTTTCTAATGCACACATAAATTCGCCGTACAACTCCATGACTACTACTTTTTCTTGCGAGGAGGCGGGCTGATTGCTGCGCAAGACAAGTTTTTAAGTGCTCGTGCCGTGAATTATAACGACAAAAGTTCAAAATCTCGACGACTTTAGAGTATTGTAATAGTACACATACACGAAATTACTTGGATACGTGACAAATTTCACGACTATTAAACTAGCTGCCGAGTGTTTTTCGTGCAAGTAGTTTTAAAAGTCTTGAGAGAAGTTATAGAAAGAGTTTCACGCGCTTATATATTTCTAGATTGTGAAAATTAGGTCGGCTAATTTTCGCACGAAATAGCATAAGCTCGTTGGAAGTAATCTGCTGTATTGTATCAGAGCATGAATTTGAAATTTTTAAATTAACTCGCGAACTCTTTGAGAGTAAAGCTGGTGAAAAAAGTTTGTAGTAGTGAAAGTTTTGGAATAATTTTAATGTTTTCGTGGAATTTCTTGTATATTTGACTTATAAGATAAAATTTTAACGATTAAGTTTTAATATAACGTTTCTTAGAAAGATATTTTCTTAGAAAGTACATTATATATTTGTTTGTATTATAAAACGACTTTTGTATCGTTACCTTCCTAAATACCGGAAAACCTTTAGCTCTCACTTTAAAACCAAAAATATCACACTAATTTTTCTGTGAAGTATTTAAATGGTTGTTAAGTTGTCGCTAATGAAGTTATAACGACACACCGAATAACAAGTCTAGTAAAACGATATTATTTCCTCGTTAAATTTATCTCGCCTCCATAACGCAATTTAACTTTGTAAAAGCATTCAATTATTAACCGAGTTTTAATTGAACTTGCAAAAGTATTCCAGCGCGGCTAAAAACTCGCGCGATAAAAAAATCTTCGCCATAAAAATTTAAAATGAAAACTCTTTGTTCCTGCAATTACCGTCGTAACCCTAGCCATTATACAAAGGGCTTTAAATAAATGCATAAAACTCAGCATATCGCTAAACCTGCCGTCTCTTTACGACAAAACGCGCTCTTTAGCTAAAACATAAGCTATATATACACGCGCACCCGCGATATAAAAAAAAAAAGAAAAAAAATTTGCACCATCAGCATTAAACCTCCCGGAAATAAACGCGATCATAAACGATAAAAGTATCAAGTGTCCTCTCCCCCTAGCGCTTTCCATATTTCTCTCTCTTCTCACGACAACATTAACATGTTCCCGCAGGTAACGGTGCGCGCGCCATCTACTTTTACGGGCCGATGGGGGTGACGGTGCTCTGCAACATCTGCCTCTTCATCCTGACCGCCGTCAAGATCCTCCGGCACAAGAAGGACACCGCCAGGCAGCTCAAGGGCAGCGAGAGCAGGCGCCACGACGACAACAAGCAGTGGTAAGTTTGCGTCTTTCAGCGAAGCTTCCTGGTTATATAGCTTTTCTTGGGACTTGTGCGGGCATCGATCAGTCGCGTCTGGACTATGTGTGTATATAGAGGGGAATTCCCTGAGTATTTGAAAGTCCGCACGTGCTGCGAGCGCTGGATGAGCGCGTTGGCGGGTACACGTGAAGGAATGCTTCGGGCGTTCGGGATTTGCATAATGTATGATGAAGTTTTTTTTTGGTGAGGTTTTGAAAAGCTGCGTTTGTTGTTGTTTGATAATTTTTTCATAGATATTAGTGTTAATAATGTCATTGTAATTTTATGCGTGTGAGTTGGGATAATCGGTTTTTAATAGTCAAAACACGTTATTGAGTGTTGGAAGTTTAACAATGAAAACAGGTTCTTTGGTTCTGTACAGTGCGGAGGTGATGTCATTTCAAAAAAGACTCTTTCGCGTGGAAAAAAGTATACGAAAAATAGTATTTCACTCTATATTTAGAAGCATTCGTTCATGATAATTTACTAGGGGATTCCTTGGTTTGGTTTGTTAATTAATGTTCTTTTTGGAAGTTTAAAGAATATGATTTCAAAAAAATTCCTTTTAACATGTCCTTTCTAAGTTTTTAAAATTTAGATTAAAATTATTGTTGTTCGTTATATATTATTCAAAAACTTAATTTTAAAATATCAAAACATGAGTCTCCATTTATAATATTTTTAATTTATTCATTTGAACATATCAATATGTATAAGCAAAATACAATAAATCTTAATGAGAAAAAAAAAATAAGTTTCCGCATTCTCTATAACAAAAACGGTTCTTTATCATCTATAACTTTTATACTATAATATCTTTTATATTTGGACTCTTATTAATTAAAAAAAGTTATCTAAAGTTTTGATTTCAAGCATGACAATGAAGCTTTAAAACTCAAGTTCTTTTACAAATCCTGGTATAAAATAGATCTTGGTCTTAACGAAGTAAGATTCGTTAAAGAAGATTTGATTTATCAGTTTTCCAGTAACGTATTCCGGTTTTAATATAACTATAGGATGAGAAATCCGATTGCGGAGAAGAGAATCCGTAATTACGAAAAGTTACTTTAAATTGAAAGTCAGTGAATAATATTGATTCGTAATATTGTTGAGCAAGACGTAGCTTCGATTAATAATACAAAAGTGCAAATTAGAAACATTAAATAAAAAATCATTTATTTATTTAAGAATCATTAAATATTATATTTATAAAAAAGAGTCAAATAGCAAAGTAAAATTAAAAAATAGGAGAAAGTATAAGTCAAATTAATCGATACTTGCCGAAACTTTATAAAATTTATTAAACTTATGATATTGTCTCTATAAAAAAACTTGAAAGCTCGTAAAGTGAGCTCTACCGAATTTCAATATCGATATATAAGATTCTATAGAGGAGCATTAAAATTTAATGACATGTGTAAAATGCCACTCAAAGTTTCGATAAAAGTTTCTAGCAAAAAGTTTATCTCTATACATGAATAAATCTTTCAAAATTGAAGTGTGACTTTAATTTTTTTAAAAACTCTTCCTTCAAAGCCCGCGCGTTTTATGGTTTACAGAATTAATGCCAATGTGTATGCATCGAAAATCGATAACTGGAATATAAGCTTTAAGCCCGTTCCTCCCATCTTGTTGCAACAAATTGGCATCGGATAATCGGCAATGAAAGACAGTTTACCGCGTACTAGTTGTTTTCATATTTACAGTAACCATACTGAGCTAATAAACGTTTGCGGCGCGATGTTTACGCCGCGTTTCTCGGTGCTTTGAAAATTCTGCTTTCATTTGCATTGCCAATTTCTGGCTAAAGATTGTTCGAAATTTAGAGTTTTTAGAAATATTAAATTATTTTTATTTTAGAAATAGATTATTGTTCTCGCGTAACCGTTAAGGCTTATCTAGAATTTTATTTTTTTTTATCTTCATCTAATTGTGTTTTTCTAAAGGCTTTGAAAACACAAGTATGACTATAAAATGTAAATTAAACTTGATCACACACCATTTTTTCCGATGTATAGAAGTCTATTATTATCTTTTTTAACGATGTTTTCGTATTCGCATTCAAATGATAGTATTAAAAATTGTAAAAAAAGAATGTTATGTCGTTTATTTCCTGTGGTCTGTAAAGAAAGAGTGATTTATTTTATATCTGACAATTATATTAACGCTTCAAGAAAGAACAGGATGTCGATAAAAATTGTGAAAGTTCCAGAATTGCAATATATTATAATTTTTATTTTTATTTTTATTATTTCTTTTAAGCATCTATATTTATATATGAATGTAAAACTCTTTTTAATTATTAATTAAAAAATAAAAACTGTATTTAGCTGACAATTTGACAATAACTACGAGTTTAGAAAGAATAATTCCTTATTTTATAAATATTAATTCGAATTTTGCCTATCGCAGGTTGCACATTGATCTTGTTTGCATAACAAGTAAGAATATAACGGGGTGTAATTTAAAAAGCGAACATTTTTTTAAATATTAGAAACTTTTTGATTTTCATTATTATTTTCAAACAAATAAACCAGCATAAAAATATAAGAAATACGCTAAATGTCAGGCGTTAACTTTAAAACGATGTAACTAAAGCGTTTCGTAAGGACAATAGACACTCTGTCATTTTAACTAAACATTTTAAGCTTGACTAAGCAAGTCATAAAGCTTTTCTAACTAAAACTCGTTAGTTCTTTAGTGTTCCACGTAAAATATTTTCTCAGAAAATTTGACAAAAGTTTGTTGCTTCTATACCTTTCAAGACCCCTTGCAACCCTGACTCAACTGTATTTTTACTCAAAACGGATATAAAAAAAAAAAAACTATTCACATTGAAATTCAAAATTCACAAACCGCATATCCCTCGCCCTTCCACACCCCCCTAAAATCGATATTCACACCTCTCTCCCTATATTCCAGGTTCAACCTCTACCTGAAGCTGTTCATCGTAATGGGCATCAACTGGTCGATGGAGATAATCTCCTGGCTGTTCGAGGACACAATCCCCAAGTACGTCTGGTACATAACCGACCTGACCAACACCCTCCAGGGCGTCATCATCTTCATAATCTTCGTCTGGAAGGACAAAATCAAGCGCCTCCTGATGAAGCGCTTCGGCTGCCAGGGCACCAATTTTCTGTCGCGCAACTCGACCTCGCGCAGCGGTCCCACCAGCTCAGCCTCCCGCACCACCTGCGTGACGCAGGCGCCGCTCCAGGAGAAGGTCAATCCGTACGCTGATTCCTACCGCTCCAAAGCACCGGCTACCAATCATACCGTCACCGAGGAGAGCGACTGCATGTGAATTATTCAGGAGCGCGGATCTACGGATGCGATTATTCTTTTGTTTCGGCGCTGCTTGATTGATTTTTTACGTTTACTTTTTCTTTTTTGTAAGACGATGATAAACGAGAGCGAAAACAGAGACGCGAAAGCTTTCCTCCTGATAGCCAAAAGAATCGGAATTACTTTGCGGAATGAGCGAGAGAGTCGACGAACGGCCGCGAATGTAAATATACGCACGAAGTAACGGGAAAGGTGAGGAGTAATGGATTGGCGAATCCAATGCTGGTGTGTGCTTGTGCTGGACGTATTTCATTATTTTGAAGTAGAGGATGAATTTTGGGGTTTTACGTTTGTCATGTTATGAAAGATTGGTTTATTCGTTGAATCTATGCTCATTTTTTGACTAGAATGCATAAATAAGACGTAAACGTAGTATTATAAGTACGTTTGATTGCACGGATCTTAAGATTGAATGATTTATAGACTTTTTATGATAAATTGATGGAGATAATTCAAAATAATGAAAATCACGATGGAGACTGGTATGCAGCCTCTGAAAGAATATTTTATCAAATAATAATTTTCGTAAAAAATATCTTCATAGCTGAAGTAAGAATTTACTTTTAGTTTAAGGATTCAAAAGCGCGTTCTCTACTTAAATATAGGATAAAATATTTTTATAAACTGCCTTGTATTACACGCGACAAAGTTTCATGATTGACGATATGATTGCTCAAATACCATAAATAAGCTACTGTGTACCGCAAAGATGTCAAAAGCACGAAAAAAATTATTGACTTTTTGTCGTATTTTCATACAAAACCAAATATGTATTATAAGCAAACCTGTATTTTTCCAGACAGGATTATTTTTCTAACAAATTAATATGTATGCAAATTTCAAACGATGGCGTTTCCTGCTTGAATATTTTAACAAAAGAATAAATTACTGTGATTGATTTGGGCTTAGTCTGTTAAAACAAGGATGAATAATTTTTAAAAAATGGTTTTCATGTGCAACATTCCGCATGATTTAAAACTCAATAACTGATTCTGATTTTGTGTCAAATAAATTTTGCGTCGTTATTTTTTTAGTATTGATGAAAACTCTAAAATAATTTTTTACCATATTTTTTATTCGAATTTTATGTTAAATAATCATTTTTACTTAAGTATGATTTAGAAATTAATTTTCTTTATCATTTTTTTTAAGATAGAAATTTTATTATATTAATAAATTTAAGTGACCATATTACTGGAATAATAGTTTTGAGTACACAAAGAGCATTCTTTCCCATAAATTGTTGCTATAAATTGACATAAACACATTTCCTGTACGAAAAGGTGTGGCTAATAAAAATAAAATTTTTGTATCGAATCTCTTTCTAGCAATCTCGATTTTACCATAATTATGTACGATTGCTTAAAATCTTTTCTTTGTGTACTTCTAAAAATTATACCATTTATCTTGAAAGGTATCATTCTTTGAAACAATTTGCGTATTAATCGTTAGAAACGGAATCCGTTTCTTAGTATTAATTATAGTTTAAAAAACAGTGTTGAGCATTATCAAACATAGTTATAACGATAATTATTAAATCATGTCCGCTTATTAATCTCAGAGAGATATACTTTAAAGCGTTAAAGTTAAATCATATAATGCCATATAATAACAATGCATAAGCTGGTTTGGCTATCAGGGTGCTTTTAAGAGTATATAAATTGAGATTGAAGGTATAATCTCGATGCACTTTGACTCGTTACTGCTCTGTTCTAGTCATACTATACTTATTCTTACGTATATTACGATATCTTTCACAATCGTTTCAATGTTACCTGTATATGTTCTGAATGTGTGACATGATATTTATGTAACTATCTGTCTCGCTAGTGAGTAAGTTATTTGTAGTTTTATTAATCGATGTGTCATATGCATCGAGAATTCTATTTGAGATGAATTACTTTTAAAGTGACAAAAAAAAATGAACGGTTTTAAATGACACTTTTTTATCAAGCTTATCGAGTACGTGCATTTATTTATCGCAAAGTACAATCTTCAATGTATCATGTTTCTTTGATGATAAATTTGTAATTTTTAATGTCTATATGTGTAAAATATACTGAAACTGATTTTGTAAATTTTGCATTTAATTATTGTATGTTTTTGACGCTTCGTTGCTACATACGCCCTGACCTATTGTTTGGCTAAATAAACGATTCGGTTCGGCAATTTTTGATTTGCAATTTTGCTATTTAATAAATCTCAAACGTACGTTAAATTATCTAATAACGATAATTTCTTCTAGTAACGTAATAGACAGGTTCTATAAATATAGATATAACAAAACATAGGTATTTCACCTGTTTCCGTATTTATTACGTTTTTGTTACGTAAAATAAGAATTTACCAATGATGCTTGAACACTAGTGTTATATTATTTTGAATAATATGATAGAGTAGTACATATACAAACGAAGATTTATTTCTTATGAATATTGTCTCTTAATTTCTTACTGAAAAAATAAGTCTTACTTCAGCAGAATTGAACACCAAAAAGTTTTAACAGAAAATTAGTTATAATTCTCAATATTAAGTTCTTTTAAAAAAATTATTTTATTTAATTTACTCCTTTATTCACATATTTATAATAAAAACTATAATAAAATATGAAATAATTTTCATTTAACAAAAATAAACAAACATTTTAAAATAAG
>UELX01002794.1:0-27907 GCA_900480035.1 Eupelmus urozonus
TTTTTTGGTACCCAAAAACATATCCCAAAGTTTCATCAAGATCTGTGACCCGAAGGTCATACACTCTCCTGGTAAGTTTTTATATTTTTGCATGTTAGCTTTTATTAAGCAGTTGAATAGCCGCACTCTGTGGATGTATTGCACTAATACTTTGTTCTATATTTTGATGATAAGAGTTTCATAATGCGTCAATTACTTTGTAAAAAAAATATTTTAGAAAATGAGTAAAATAATAGCATAGTAATCTAACAATTTGCAAGTAAAGGTTTTTGTTTTTATGTATTTATTTTGTAATTCTTTTTTATTATTATTAATGATTATCAGGTTGACATACACTGTTACGATTGTTTGCTACAAAAATAAATCTATATCATGGCTATAAATAACTGACGGATCCTTAATATACCTTGAATGAAATACCATTGCATGCATTATGTACCTGTTCAAGAATAAACCTGTAATTTAATAAGATTTATGCATTTTAAATTCCTATTAACTTAACAAGTAAGAAGCATTATGCCTGCCAATATCTTTTCAAACCTTTTTAACAATCTATATAAATCTTTTAAAACCTTTTGCACATTATAATATGATTGCTCTAACCATTACTCCACCCAACCAACCACACGAACCCTCAGCTAAACCCTAAACACCCTCCGCATGTTCGCAGTGCCACGGCGAGCTGCGCTACGCCGGCTGGCGACTAACGGCCGTCCTCCTCCTGGCCGGTGCGGACGTCGCCTCGCTCCCGGTCCCCGCCCTCCTGGGCTGCGGCCGGGTCGGCTGGGCCGCCCACGTGGCCGGCGCCCTGGCCGGGCCCCTCCTCGGCCTCGCCATCTTCCCCAACCAGAGCAAGAAGGACGCGCGCGGCCGCAGCTTCGTGCGCTTCGTCAGGCTCGTCTCGGCGATCAGCGTGACGCTGCTCGTCGTCGGCGCGATCCTCGGCAACGTCTACCTGATCGCTCTGCCCCAGCTGCGGAGGCCGTCCTGACAGCGGATCGAGATGCTCGTCCAGTTCTGCAAGAGGTCGTTCCTCATAGTCAAGATACGTGAGGCCGTCGACGCGGTGTTCGAGTGAAGAAGGTGAGGGATGAAGGTGACGGGCTGCGAGAGGTGCGGGAGCGGAGTGGAGAAGGGAGGTTAGGTAATATGCAGTCTGATGTGAAGGGTATACTCTTTGTTTGGCTTGCACGGAAAGGGTTGTGTAGGTATAGGTTGAGATGAGTTTGTGTGGGTGTGAGGAAGTGTAATTAATGTTTGACGTGTGATTGGAGGATAGGAAATTATGATGATTTGGTGTTTGAGAAAATACTGCCAAGTGAAATTCTGAAAGTAAGACTAATTCCAAAATTTCTTGGTGAGCATTCTTAACAGTGCTATATTTATTTTAAATTGCGTTTAAATTGACCACCGTCATTGAGGTAATAATAAAACTGCACTGCCAGTTAGTTGCTCTGTGTAAAGTAACATGAATTAGTACTAATGTGATGTTAGCAAAAATATGAATGATTGTGAAAAATCTTTTCCGTGCAAGATATTAAAATTTTGCATGCGTGAATCCTAACAATGTAATAATCCAAAGATTTATCAAAAACCAATACCTTAAATCAGATTGTACAGATAGTTGAAATCGGGCCGATGTGCATTTGTTTATGACCAGTACGATATTGCGAAACTTATCTAATAGAAAGTTACGGTCAAGATTGACGAAGGCTTTGTAAATAAGAAGTAATACGAGTATGATATTGTCAAAGGATAGACATACAGCGTTGATTAAGAAAGAGTATATAAATTATTGGATTTAAAATTATCAAAAATACGAACAGTATGAAAAGTGTTTTACGTCAGTTTATGTAATGAGTATTCTTTATAAGCTGTCAAAAGAATGACTGCAAGGCTATTATTATTTCTAAAATAATTTAATGCAATATCATTATTTTTATCGTAGAAAAGTATATGTATTATGTGCAATTAAGAATATTTTGTATGTATGATTAAAAATGTAGCAGCTCCACGAATGTAACCATTCGATAAAACAGCGAACCGCAACAATGCAAAAGCTAATTTAAGCTTCTCAATCCATAAAACTTCTCCATACTTAATTAAAATTCGTTAACTCGAGACTCATAGCGCATTACCTGGATTTCCATGTAAAGTGAGCCCCGCATACGCCGTGCTTAGATCGGCGCATATATCCCCGCTTAATCCATTTTCAGATCCAATCAGCGATGCATAGGACAAACCCGAAATAAGACCCGACGTGCACACTCACACAGACACAGACACACAGAGACAGGCGGCAATCGAAATCCCGCGCTTTGGCAACAGGTCCTCTTTAAAGCTACAATCGCGCCCAGGAAATTCGCGTCGAAGCCAAGCGCGAAGCGTCGCCGGGGCGCTCCTCTCGGTGATTTGCAGGCGGAGCCGGCGCTATTTGAGTATTCGAGTAATTACAAGCGCCGGGCATGCCGAATTGGAATATCTGCCGCGGCGAATCGCGTCATTATGAGCCGCAATTCGCTGGATATGGATGGAGGGGTATAAGCAGCGCTTTCGAGCGCGAGGATTCCAAAGAGTACTTTTGCTTGCGATTATTTTATTTTTTTTTTTATTTTTTCCGTCTTCCGTAGGTGTATTAATTTTGCGAGTAATGTAACGATATTTCATTCATTTTGCACTGTCGGATTGCGAAATTAAAATTTAAAATTGTGGAATGTAATTCCGTTTATATTTTATGCGAATAAAATGAATTTTCTTATAATTGCGATAAAGTATTTTTGGATGTCATAAGTAAAGAGTGAAATTTTCTGCTGTGTTGACGAGGAAATATATTAATATTTAATTTCAATTTTCACGTGATTTCAATACAAAAGCCATTCACTTGCTTGCATATTCGAACAGCGGAATTTCGATCACGTTATTAGACAGGCAAATATTTGTGTATGTAAATGACTCAGCAGACAGCTGCTGCATTAATTTGCAACGGAAAAACAAGCGAGATTTCTTCGGCCAAATCTTAGCGAGCTGTATAATAATTCGAGTAAAAGGAAGGCGAAAGATCACTTTAAAAAGTTTAGATACTAGGAAAACAAAGAATTAGGATTAGAGAAAAATATTTAAGGAAGTGTAATGGAAGGAAATGTTTCTCGTGCATTACATATGTTAGTATTGGAAAGACTACGTTGGACGAGTTTTTTCCGGGGAAAAGAAAACGTTATTTGCGCTGGAAGAAAAAGTTTGTTATAGAAAGAACAAAGACATTTATTATAGTGTGTAAAATAGCAAAGAAATTAATAATTACTGCTAATATCGTGTAAAAAAAAAGTAAAGGAAAAATTATTGCAAGACGAAGCTTTCCACGTTTATTGTGACGGTATCGCACCCATGCAGATTTCAGTCGAGTGTAACGGAGCTGCATCGGAATAAGCGTTATGAAATAAAGAATAGAAACAAACTGCCAGCGCGCGGAGTCTTTGTATACCAAATTATAATCCGTTAGAAATTTTATATTGCACGTTGCATCGCAATCTGCATTTGTAAGACGATTTATAAATTATAACATACCGAATCATCACGCTGCGAGTGTTTCGCGATGTACACAAGAGATAAAGAATCTTTACCATTAAACGCGAATCCTTTAATGTCTTACGATAAGTACCTTCTTAGGATTAGTTGACACACGAGTACTCGAAATGTTTCTTCCTTATAAAAGGGAAAAAATGCCAGTGAGGGGAAAGTTTCTTTTTTTAGAGGGGAAAGTTAACGATTTGATCTTGTCGACGTGAATACGAAGCGTTGAAAACATGTAAATTATAAAAGAGGTATCGCGTCCCTTAATGTAAAACTGTACTGCCAAAAAAGGTGAATATATGTATGTTTGAATGAGAGAATGCAATTGTACGTGTGCGAGAATATTAAGAAAAATAACGATGCAGCATGGGCAAGATGAACGAGTTACTTATAATGTTCAACTTATATGTTCAATTCTCGAATCATATATTTTCCACTTGTGTTCCAATACGAAATAAACGTTTTCATAAAAACAAATTTTTACAAACAACAAGAGTACCATTATTTTTTCTCATCATCATAAATTCCCAGCCACTTTCAGTGTCCGCCGTAACCGCAAAAAAGCTTTCCCCGCGAATTCTATCACCATCGGCAATAATCATAAATACAATCATTACTCGGTTTATTAATTCATATTAAACGAAGCAAACCGACTGCGATTATTTTAGTATTAACGAAAGCTCACGTGTACTTTCAATATATATAAATAAGCGCAACGACGCGCAACATAATGTATGAATACAGACACCTCCATTAACGCTCCTGTAATCGCGCATCTGCCCGGGAAAAAGCCATTAATTCCCATCCCAATCTACCCTGGAAAAAAGATAACAATGAAAAAAAAGGTATAAATAAATAAACAGGAAAAAAGTGCGCAAGCTGCGAGGCAATAAACAAGCGGATCACGTGACCCGACGAGGATCGAGCCATTTTTTGCTTCTGCACACACGCAGCCACACAGGTACGTATAATACATTCCATGCACACAGCGATTCGTCGAATAAAGAGAAGATAGGAGGGGCGGAAGGACACACATAGAGGGCTCTACCAAAGTGAATTTACCGTCAATGATGTGTATATACGTGGGCGCGCGGACTATGCGCGCGCCAATAAACGGAAATACCGGGCCTCGTAATGCCGGGGGATTAAAGCAGCGCGCGCGCGCTCCGCCGATGGTTTATAATCGAATGGAAACGCGTGATAAGTGACGGTAATGCTAATCTTAATTTGTCTAATTGCATTATTAGCGGGCTTGATGATGGCGTTGTCGTGTTTGCGAGCAAACGAGCTTGGTGTAATGGAAAAAATTGGGGTCGGGGGATGGATTGTGCTGTTTCGATGTAACGGATTTTCAGCGTTTTAGAGAGGTGTTTCCTGATGTTGGAAATTTCGGTTGAAATTGTTTTGAAAATGAGTGTGAAAGCTCTTTAGGTAAAATACTTTTTGCATGATTAAAATTTTTTGTGTTTTATTTGTTTATAATGTGTTAAAAATATTTAGTATTTTATCATTTTTTACAGCTATAATAACGTTTTCAATTTGTTTAAACAGAATATCGTGCATCAAAGGTACCAACAGTTTCTAAACACAGCTACCATTTTTGTATTAGATTTAAACTTATATTTTAGTTATGAGTATTAACATTTATAAAATAGATGATAGATAAAAACAAAAGATAATAGGTAATACGATACTATATAATAGATTGACTATATAAATTACATTGAAGAAATTGGAGTATTTATTCACGTATATGCAAAAAAGCGAGCAAAAGAGAAATAAATTCTATATTTAATTGCATCTAGAAAAACCACTACCTATGTCAAATATTCAAAAAGATATTTTTATCCCGACAAACAATGCAAAATTTAATCAAAACTTAGGAATTTAATTTCATCGTCCGTATTCCATATTATAAGATCATAACTTGGAAGCGTCATCTCACAACATTTATCCTCCTGCAATAACATAATAATATTCCCCTTTACCTCTTTATTATATACCTAATTAAACGCGCACAGTCAAGAGAGAATAGCCCCCTCCCCACTCCAATCCCCTCTTCTCAGGGCTGCTTTTGAGTGACAATCTCGTCAAAGTCGACCGGGAATTTCGTAATTTCAAACTGCTTGGGAAAGCGTCCGGAGCGCCGGATCCTGTGCTCAAAGCGATTATTCGAAATCAAATGAAATCCATCCAGGCCGCAGAGCGGGAAATCTCATTACCTTGGAATTCCCTTTTTCTGCCATTCACTTTACCTTTTGATGCCTGAGCTGAAAACAAAGGAAGTACGTATAGGAATAACGTTCTTATGTACCTCTGGCTTTATTTCAATTATTGATTTGTTCTCGCCGGCCCGGCCGAAAGGAGCCGTGCGCGATTATACGCATAAAAGTCGAATTGAAATTTTGAGCATAGTTTTAATGGATTATAAAAGTTCAAAAAGTTTTTCTTCCTTTTTATATTCCGTGTCCAAGAGCACAAGCTGTATGAATAGTGGCCCTTTTTACGTCTGCGTCGTAGAAACTCCACCTGTCTCGTCGAAAAACCTCGCACGAAAAATTTATGATTTAGAACGATAAGCCACTCAAAAATATACGAGCTTCTTGCGCAACTTTCCCTCGCTTAGTCAGAAAGTCGAAACGAATAGTACACCGTGGCCAAGAAAAATAACAACCACGAGCCCTCGCGTTTTCAAAGTAAACAGCAACCCGCAAGCAGCTGCTTGGCCAATTTTTTCCCCAAATTTTCCTCGCTCTTTCTCTCACTTCTTACTAATTTCTCCCGTTCTTCTCCTCGGCGCTCCCTTAATTCGAAAGCGCGAAGAAAGTTCAATTAATCATACGCGCCCATCCATCACGCGGCTTACAATCCAGAGCAGTTGCGCTCGGTCTTGCGCGAAAAAAGAGCGTAAAAATTTGACGGGCCGCGCTAATCGGAAATCCAATTTCTAGCGAGCAGCCAGTCGGCCATTGTCCTTGGAATAATGAATTAATGAAAGATAAAGGATAAGGAGAGGGAAAGGGAGAGTTGCACTCTCGCGCGCGGCTTGCCGTCACCGATAACGAGAGACAAAGGAGAAGCGAGGGTCTTTCCACCGCAGCTAGCTCTGCGACTTCTCGGTTGCATATAGGGCTGTTATAGGGCAAGAGGGAAGAGGCAAGGGAGTTGGAGAAGAGACACAACGCCTGGCGCTGAGAAGCAAACATTACGGACCTTTATTAAACGTGGCACCTTGTTATTATACACAAGCCTCTGTGTGGCGTGCGGCTTATATACGTCTTATGGTCTATTGTCTTTATTATTCTGCAACGTTTAAATGATTCTCCTGGAGGCGCTGCTCTCGAGACTCCATTTCTGTGTGTGTGCGGGAGAAGGCCCTGTCTGTGTACTGAGAGAAATAATTTTGCCGGCTGCGACAACTGCACTTCGTTAATTGAAGCGAGCTTGTACGCCGTTCTAGTAAGAATAGCAACTTTTTCGTTGTTGTTTGTGGTTTTTAAGAATTATAGTTTAGTGCTTGACTGGTTTATTGAAGAACTAGAGTTTTCTTTTAAAATTACTGAGTTATCAATAAGTTTTTTAATTATTTCTCTTAGTTTACAATTCGCCTTACGATACATGGCTTTTTCTACTACAAAACAGTATCCGTCTAATATAGTTTTTCAGTTTATATATTTCTTATACATAATTTTATAGAAATAATATATAGTTGTGTCTAACTGTTTGATTTTTACAAATATTATTATTAGCTATTAACAGAATAAGAATAATAATTATATAAAGCATTGCTGCTATAGAAACTGACGCATAGTTTCATTCCTAAATTTAATATGATTTCTGCGTTTGCCATTTTATCAAACAATTGAATAAGTATGTGATTAACGTGACAATTTGAATATAATACTTATACGCTGAAAGAAAAATCTTCAGAAAAATTGCAGTACTGGTCAGTAAGACTAGCACAAACTAATGAACTAAAAAATGACTACAATTTATAAAAAAAATTTATAAAACTGAGTGGTAAAATTTATAAATGTATGATAAGTTTCTTTACACGTGTATTTCAAGTTCATGTAAATTATAGTAATTTTTAAAATTTTCACAATATAGCAGCTTCACTGAACAGTATTATAATTTTTCTGAAGATTATTCTTCTCTCAGTGTAAATTTGACATAAATCACAATTAAACGTAGTTTACGTGTTTAATATGCAAATTAATATAATTACTATTAAAATATCGTAATAAACTTTCATATGACTATTAAAGTTATAAGCACGTTATATGTGCTACGCTCACTTACACATATTTTCATGATTGTCATAAACAAACCTCAAATTTTAGCGATAAACAAAATCAGTTCAATGATATTCGAAATAGCCAATCAGAAGCTAAGTTTTCTGTCAATAAAATTCGGTCATGGATATTTTACAAGTGGATATGATTCAAACACCGTATTTTCTAATATATATGTATATATATAATAATACTATTTGTTCGCTACAGGATTTCCTGCTATTTAACTGTAGAATTACGACGTATAAAATTACAACATACATTTTTGAATTAATTGGTACTTCAGATACTTGAGAAACAATTTGATTTTAATTATTTTGATTATATTGTTACAATGTTCTGAAAATCGTTCGATTAGCAGCAACGCATTAATTGTTCCCCGATTATATTTAATTGATAATTGAAAAGGACCCAGTGTAAATATCAAACTTATTGTTTGAGATATCAAAACGATAAATCGCAATAATAATCACAAATGTATATTCGATGAAATCTATTGAGTACATTATATAATATTACTTTACCATAAAATTTCATCGGCACTTACAATTATATAAAATAATTCTTGATATATACTATCAGTAATAATAGTAACATATAGGACAGATATAAATAAAACTCTTAAAAATATATTAAATTCTTCAAATAAATACATTCGATAAAGTGCTCATTTTGCGCGCTTCTCACGCGCTGACCTCGGCGAGGGCGCTTATCCAACTCAATTTTCTTCCATCGACTTTTCCACCGTCGGAATAATTGTACAGCTCCGTGAAAGAATTTCCGAAACTATTAACGAGTAACGTTAACCTCCTTAAATGCCAAAACTCGATTTCTCGCTCGGCCCTCGTCTTGCAACTTGCTGAAGAATTACGCGCGCTCAAGAGGCTCCTTAAGAGCAAAAGTTCATCAGTCTTAAAACGAGTATAAATCCTTCTTAATAACGTCCTCCACTGTCTTGTTTCTCAAGTTTCCTCCCTTGTCCCGTTATCCGTTCTTTCCCGCCGCGTCCGATCATTCGTCGACTCGTACTACTGAAAAGCTTGTTAACACCGTCCGCGGAGCAGAAACTAAAAAGCTCGCGGAGGAAACAGTGTCGCCGGGCAGGATTACATAAATTAATGTTGTCTTTAGCGATAATACGATTTTAACTTTGTCATCCTGGGCCTCTAATGAGGTTTGCTCTTTAATAATTATGAATTCATAATTTTGCAATTTCGATCAGTTTTAATTTGACGTACACTACTGAGAATATTACGAAAATCTCTACATTATTATATAAACTTATTTACAAATAATGATTATACTATTTACTTTGTTTTTCTAACCAATAATTAAACCAATAAATTCCAAAATTACTCTTACAAAATTCATTACCACGATTCAACAAAATCCTTAAAATCATCAAAATTTCCTCATCAACGCCGAGCTCAAATTTTCAACATTCAATTCGATAACCTCCCCTTTATCCCAAAATTTAATTAATCAAACAAGCATAATTCCCCGCTAAATTCCATTCTCCCGGCAGCCGCCGCCCCCGCCCTTTGATATCCCTAATCCTCTAGCTCCCTAACAAGCGCTCGTCAGGCGAATACATCACGCGCAGCAGTCGTATAGCTCTTAAAATCCGCCGCGGGGCTCACTCAGCAGTTGAGGGGTGCGCACTGCACGCCAAGCTCGGTGCAGCGGCACTCGAGGCACGGCTCCGACAGCTCGACGATGATCCTGCCCACGTGATACATGCGCCCGTAGATGTTGCAACCGGCTAGCTTGAGTAAAGCGCCGGCTGGATCCTTCTCAGTGCTGGTTGTAGTAGTAGTAGTAGTCGACGTCGTCGTCGTCGATGTGCTCGTCGGAGCTGCCGTCGTCGTCGACGTCTTCTTCGTCGTTTTCTTGGTCGGCGACGTTGACAAGGGCAGAGCAATCGTCGGGCTCGGAGTCGTCGGCGACGCCTCAATGGCGGCAGATTCGGTCGAGTTCGCCAACGGAACTTTGGACGCGTTGAATGTGGAAGCTGGCTCGTCGAAGAACAGATCCAAGACACTGTCGAGCGAGAAAATCGAATCGTCGGCGTCGGGGCGCGCCTCGCCGGTAATCGGATCGAGGAGCAGTCCGCTCGCGTCGGTGGTGAGCGTGACCTCGTCCGCGCTGAAATTGCCGGCATTATGCTGGCTAACGAGATCCCGATGGCTCGTTGACGAAGGTTGCGGGGCCTCGTTTAGGCTGTCATTGCGCCGGACGAACTCGTCGGCCACGCTGAACTTGGACACGACCACTTGGGCGCTGCCCCCGTCGCTCGACGGTGTCGTAATGCCGCGCTCGACTAGGTAAGGTATCATCATGTCGCCGATCAGCGACGGCAGATCCGGGGCTGGCTCCGTCTTTATCACGTCGCGGAATGGATCGGGAGAGACGGTCGGCTCGTGCCCCGACGACGAGGTGGCGTCCAGACGGTCGAGGACTACCGTCGGAGATTCCAGGCCGTCGACTGGAAGTGTAATTGAGGGTTGGGTTATTGCTTTGCGTTGTGGTTGATGTGTTTTATGTACGTTTTCATGTGTTTAGTGGTGGTATATGACAGGGGATGTTTTGTTGTTATTTGAAGCGTGTCAAAAATTCATAACGTTAATGAGAACAGTTTCATGTTTATGGATAACAGACTGCTATTTTGCCTGTATTTAAAAATACGTGATTATGTCTAGACTCGAGTTTGAATGATTAAATAGATGATAACTATATAAATTGAAGAGATGAGAGAACTAAAATTAGATTCATAATACATGATGTGTTACTAATTCTACTTTATTATAATCGATATTACCATTTTAATAATTTTATTCTATTTTATTGCACTAATAAAAACTAAAGCTATAAATGAACCAGCAATGTTTATTACACAACAAATTTAATTGTTATAAGAACTCATCAAAAATACCTATTGAAATTACCATTAAATAAAATTAATCGACTAATTTGATTCTGGAACGCAGAAAATTAATTAAGCAATAAAATTTAATTCAATCTGGGTAAATACAAAAATTAAATTAAAATTCATTGAAAAGAATCTATAATTAATAATTTGTAGAAAATAAAAGTGAAAGAATTTTTATTATTTACAGCTATTGTGTAGAATGAAGTTAATTAAAAAATTACAAAAAAAAATGGTTAGCATGTTCGATATTCTAAAAGATTATTTGTATATAAAATTCTATTAAACTATAGATAAGAAATTCTTATAATGGAATAATAAAAAAATATATATATTAATGTATTAGTATTGTATATTAAGAATTTCTATATCGTTAAATGAAGTGATGTAAATATTTAAGAAGATTACGCAATACATACCGCAAACTATTTTCGGGCAACACTTGTCATTAATATCGTTGATACGCTGGCAGCCAATTTTTAATGGAGCACATTGTTTATTTGCGCAACGTATTTCACCGAAATAGCATAAACATACTATACAGACAGCTGTACTAGGTAGAAATTGTCCATGACTATACTCATGTTCCTCGAATAAACACTTGTTTGGTAGTTCTTTTTAATAAAACAAAAAATTAATTTAATCGTAAAAATCATTCATAAAGCTAATTCTCATAAGTAAAATTATATTTAATTTTCTAAGATTTTAAAAAAAAACTATGTAATTATCTTAAGATAAAGTAAATACCATCACTTTTTCGATGAGGATTTGGAACTGGACGCGCTTCCGGTGCTACTGTAACTCCAGTGCCGATTTCTAAATTTAGATCCGAGGAGTGGAAAAGTGGGTCAAAGTACGGTGGCTCCCTTGGCACGAAACCACCTGTTAAACGCGAAATAAGACATTATTTACCTAAACACTTTTCTGTCTCGCGAAATGAGTCTCTATTAAAAGATTACATTCTGCACATTGTAGCGTAATATCCTACAATTAGCGAAATATTTCAGAGCAAGAGAGCTTGAATTTTAAATTAAATTTATGTGGGGGAAAAAAAATTTAATTGAATAAGTCTGTGCTTCTATTATAAAATTATGATAAGCTAAAAGCATACTAAAACTATATTAAAATATCAAAATAACTATCATTTATATAAAAATTTAAATAAAACATAAAATTTAAAAATAAGAAAATATGAAAAATTGTATGCCATTATCAAATTTTATCTGATATGTAGCAGTTTCAATATTTCGATAGTCCACTATGAAAATGTAATCAACTGTTAAATTTTAATACTTTCATAGAGCATAGTATTGATTGGTTTCGAATGTGCAAATATTTAAAATGTAAATTTTAGAAAGTTTAAATATTTTAAGTCTAGACGGTTGACCTAAATTAAAACAGAAAAATTTTCAAGTAATTATTGTAATAAATATATAAATAATAAAAAAATTTGACATATATAATATTTTAAAGTTCAATTTATTTGTCATTTAAAGATTTTTCTACTTCAATACAATCATTCTACATTTTGATGGTGTAATATTTAGTTTTCGTATAATCATACATCTAATATTTATCTATCAATACTGTGCTATAAAAAATTCATAAATTGACTAGAATTACATACAGTGATCTGACAAGATATCTACTCCCTATGATACAGGAGTAGTTACTATTAATATATCAAATCGAAATAATCTAAAATTATATATTTATAATTATAACATTAAAAAAAATCTCTTTTGAAGCTACTTGACAATTAAATATTCGTATAATCTCAAAATCTCTTCTTTTTTCACCATTAACTAACAAAAATCCCAATTGCAAAATTAAGGAAAAAAAAACTTCAAAGATCCTTGACCACATCCAGCGTAGCCAGCAGAGGAAAAGATCAATTACTTCAAGCAGCCTTCTCAGGCCACCTCCTCAGTCCATTCAAACGCATTCAACGACGTTTTCCGGCCGGCGAAAAGCCGCGGCAAAGAAAGGACCCAAAGGCATCAAAGTCCTCCCTCTCGTCCCAAGCAAAGCTCCCTCGCAAGTAAGAAACGTACCTTCCGTTTTCTCGGGCGGACTGAATCGGTTCGGCTTCGTGACAATGTCGTAGAAATTGGCCTCGTCGGCGACCGGCTGCGGCGGCGGAACAGCCACGGCGCTCGCAGGATATCCGGTCACGGCTGCGGGCACGTCGTCGTCGTCCTTGTCCTTGACTAAAGCGTCCGCGGCGACGAAGGGAATTATTCTGGAACAGAGGGGGGCAGAAAAAGAAAGAGCCGGTTACGCCCTTTATCGTCGCCCATTCATCTCGCCTAATTATTGGCATTATCTCTCTCTTTCCAGCGCGCGCGCCGACGCGCGGCTCTTAAGCCTTTTTACGGATGCAAATGGAATTGCGGCGGCGGCGAGCCGTTTACCTTTTATTACCGCATGAATATTCGCAAGCGCGCGAGAGGGAGGGGAAAAAGGTTATTCTCGCCCACCCGCGAGATAAGATTATGGCTGTTTGTTCTTATTAAAATTTATAATTGAAATTGCCAGGCGTCCTGGGAATGATACCTTTTGTAAATATTTTTTTCGTTCGAGTTTAATTAGCGTCGCGGATAAGTGTTAATTATTGCGGCGATAAAAATTAAGCCGAAAAATAATTTTCGTTGTGTATGGGGAATTCTAATAATAAAGAAATATTGATACAATATTGTTTGATTAAGGTTTCAAAATCGACAAATACTATTACCGTGAAAAACAACCGTTTGAAATACGAGTCCAAATTAAAAGTCAGAATCAAAATAAAATCACTTAACGCATTACTACAAAAAAAGAACGAAATTTATTAACATTTCATAAAACGGCATCGTTAGGAAAAAGTCAGCTGATGTCGAAAAAAAAGAAAAAGCTCATTTTACCTAACATTGGGCAGCGAGGGCGGCAGGGTCGGATTGCTATAATCATACTCGTAATCCTCTCCCTTGCCCCTATTGGTAATATTGAGAATCGCCTCGATGTCCGGCGGTATCGGCTTCCCGATCGGATTAATCGTGACGCCGTGTATGTGGCCCACTGCGACGTTGGTCTTGACGGTGACGTTCATCACGAGCATGTCGTCGGGAACTAATATCGCGGTCGACAGGCCCGCCGCTGGCTTTTTCAATGGCGCTATCTTCGAATCTGCTTGCTCGGACTTCTCGCTGGCGCTCGGCGCTTTGTCGTCCTTCCTTTTCGTCGTCTGTTCCGTCTTGGCTTTTTCTACTGCGGGAGTCGATTGGCTCGTGACCTCCGTAGTCGTTGTTGTATTCGTCGGAGATGGCTTTGCCGTTGTGGTGGTTGTGCTCGTCGGTGATGCTCGCTTCGTCGTGCTGGTAGCGTTCGTTGGGGATATTCTTGTCGTTGATGTAGTAGTGATTGGATGTCTTGTTGTCGTTGTGGTAGTAATCGGATGCCTTGTAGTTGTAGTTGGCTGAGATGTTTTCGTGGTAGGTTTTGTTGAAAGTTTAGGCGATGATGACGTCGTTCTCGTTGTTGTCGATGGCGCTTTGCTCGTTGAAGCTGTGCTGGGATTTACGGATGACGTAGTCGACTTGGGATGAGCTTTGACACTAAAAGTAGTCTTGACCTCTTCTCTTCTGTCATGAGAAAATGGGGTGTGAAATAGTTTTGCTTTGATTTGACGGTCTTAGAATATCAAGAAGAATTTTTTTGAAGATTGTGTATAAAAAATTTTATCTACCTCAGAAAATCTTTCTACTCTCTAAAAGAAAAAGTGTGAATCGAGCTCCAAATTCACACTTTTTCTTTTACAAAATATATAAATGAAAAAAATGTGTGCGTTAAAATAAAATACATTCTTTAGATGTTTGAAGCGTTGCACAAATATTACGTAACCTCGGAAAAATGTTATTTAAATATTAAAAAAATATATTTACCAAGTTTGCTATATAAATTTCTATGTTCGGCTTTACAAAAGAAGGTTATATTGATATATAAAAAGAAACAATTTAAACAAAATTCTTTGACTTTGACTTCAGCTATTAGGTATGAGATCTTATTCTGAGTCAAACCGCTTACTTAAACACGTTTTACTTAAGATTTCAACACATTAGTTTTTTTTTAAATTAACCTCATAAAAGGAGAATCGTGTTAAAATTTATCCCGTTTTTTACATTTCGCTTCATCCTGTAAATCTCGCCTATTTTGTTTGTAGAGTATTGAATATTTATATACTAAATTTGAAATTAATATGAAATTTTCCACTAAAAAATTTTATTTATTCGTGAAATTAAAATGCTGAGACTTACAAATTATTACATGAAATCCTTCTTGCTCTATACAATTTATCCTTCAACGCAATTCGATATACAGCCTCATCCTGTTTTTGCTTACGATCAAATTTGAATAAGAAACCGATAAATCCCCGAAATTTGCAATTCCAAACTCATATCTCGCTATCTCATATCTCTCTCTCTCTCTCTCTCTCTCTCTCTCTCTCTCTCTCACGCTCACACGCTCGCTCTCTCTTTCACTCCCTCAGTCTCGCATCCTATAAAGCGTTACAACCGCGAGAGCGCTCATATAACGGGCAACAACATGCCACACCTACCCCTGACTAGTAACGCAGTTCTCAGAGATAATGGAGCTCGACTGGGGCGGCGGAGGCTCCGTTATCGGGCTGACGGTAGTGGCGGCGACGCTTGCGGTAGCTGCAGCCTCCTCGTCATCTGTGCTCGTCGGCTCCGTCGACGCGTCCTCGAGCGTCGTGCTGACTTCGCGGAGATAGGCGGTGCTGGTGTCGATCGGATCGTCGCGCAGCGTCGTCACCGTCGACTGATCGAGGCTCGTTACGTCCGTGCTCGTTGAGAGCTGCGAGCAAGAGAGTGTATTTTCGGTGCGCTGACGAGATCGGGGCTTGATGGAACTCGGATCAGGATTTTCGCCGAGGTTCGGGGAGACGTTTCTGAGAGACTTTTGGTGATGGAAGTGTCGACTTTTAAATCGATATATTTATGTGTTTGCGCAGATATTTCTGGCTGAGAAGAAAATTCATGTATTTTTCCTTCAATGTAACTTGACTTTTCTCTTTTTAAAGTATTTTTATGTCAAAATTATATTAACAGTAATAATTTTCTGCTCATTTTTATTAACATTAATTTAATTTGTGCCTTTTTCTTTTAATGTATATATGTTGAAAATTTGTGTTTATTTTTATTAACAGTATACAAGTAGGTTTTAAAACAAATAATAATCTCAATCTTTATTTCCACTAAATTATACTTTGAAATATTGTTTATAAAAAGAAAAATTATTGATATAAACATTTGATGATGTATTACGCAATCAGTACCTTAAGCCAATGTTTTGCTCACGAGTAAAGTAAAGGGCAATAAATACTCGTTGCTGAAACACTTACTTAGTGTGCATGAAGCGTATACTATTTTTTAAAAATCAGATAAAATGAATTTTTTGTATAAGTTCAAAGTGTGTTAAACTTTTAATTTATACAAAAATTAAACTGAGCATTATATAAATTATTTAACGGGCTGATTTTTTACACAAAATTGACACAAAAAGTCGAGTTTAAGGAACAGTTTCAAAATAGTATTAGAAAATATTAATATACAATTACATTAATTTTAATGCACATATATATGAATTTACTAATATTTGCATTAAATTTGTATTAGTTTATTTTAAGAAATATTTAAAAAAATTTGTTTTCCAGTACATATCCTTTAAATTTAATATGAAAATATTTTATAATTAAAAAAGTAATCACGCATATAGACTTTAGAAATTGCACTAATAACTCCCGTCTTAAATAAACCTTTCCCTTTAACCTTCCAATAACCAAGCCCGGAAAACATAAAGAATCATAAAAATCGAAAAGAAATCAAACCTCCCTATAATAAGTCTCGCCAAACATTTTGACATTGAAATTGCCCTTGAAATATTAAGCGCGAGACCCACGCCGTAAGACCGCGCGCTCGGCGCTAATCTGCTTAACTCGTAAAATACCCTATTCTCGCCAAAGCTCCGAATCCCGCGCGCGGGCAGCTTCTTAAAATTTTTATACCCCCCGTCCGCCGGTCTGCTAACGCCCTTCGCTCCCCGGCGCGTATATAAAACTTTTACGACGTCCGCAGCAAGTCGGCGGGAAAAATTGAAGAATGATAAAAAAGGAAGGCATCAGCGAAGAAATCGCTTACGTACCTCGGTCGTGGCGGTAAGCTGCTCCTGATCGCGGCTCGTGTGCCTCGGATAATCCGTGGTCTCGCCCAGGATCTCGTTGTTCATCGTCTCGGTCTCGAGGGTCGGCAGCATTGATTCCGTTGCCATGGCGAACTTTTCAGTGATGATTTCCGGGCTGCCGCCGATGCCGGATTCGAGGGCCTCGTTTACGATCCGGTGACCCCGGCCCTCGACGAGCGCCGCGTCGTGAATCGCAGGCTGTACGTGTGCAGTCGGCATGGATTTTAGCGTGTCTATAGTTTGATGCGAGGAAGGCCGAGGGGAAGAAGGGACGGGAGATTCGAGGCTTATTTAGCATTGCGCCGATTCATCAAAGATAACGAGCGTGAATTTCTGTTTTTTTTTCTTTGAGCACACAAGGCAGGAGTCTTGTGTGCCAGCTTCTTTGAAAAGGCAGAGTGGCTGGGTAATAAGTAGGTAGGAATAGGGATTTTCGATGCAGCTGGAAGGGATGCGCTCAGCGCGTTTTAATTGGATGAGCTCGTTATTCTTAAGATATGCTTACTGTTGCCTTTGTGATAGTGATCAAAGTAATCATTGTGATTCTAAAGGCGAGTTGCATGATCAGTATTTGTGCAATTAAAACTTTGATTTTTACAAAGCTAAAAATTAATGTTTTATTACTGTATGCATCCATTCACGTTTTCACATTTCTGTTTTTGATAATTTCATAAAATTACTGCATACTATATAGAGTATTTTAAATAAATTTTTGTATATAGAGTATTGTAAAGATTGCGAAAAATAATAATTCAAATGTAGATTTATGCTAATTTTTATGATTCAATTGAATAAAATTAATTTATATCCCGTTTCATATAAATTATCTAACGTTATCTTATAATAAAATTTATTTTGCATAGCTATGATCTTACATAATTTGAAAAAAAAAAATACTTTATCTATCGCATACAAAAACGTAGTATTATTTTAGTTTAACTATAATTAAAGCTTAACTTACATAAAAATTAGTCTCCTTCCGAAATTTAGCATAGTCCTTACTAATAAATGCATAAGAGGCATAATTCTGGGCTGCTTTTACCTCGATCGTACCGCCTGAAACACCTTTTTAATTAATAATTGTTTCTAATGGATTAGTGAGTTATACAGATCTATTAAAAAAAAATATTAATTTGATATTGTTTTATACTCAATTTTAAATATTTGCAATAAATAATATTCTTTTAAAAAGGTTAATAAAAAATCATTTATTATCCATAGTTTACGTTATCACGTATAAAACGCTAAACGTCAATTTGTATTACAGAGCACTTAACATCCATTTATATCTCATCCCATAAAACTTGTTGAAAATTAAAAAAGGAATTATGTAAAAAATATAAAAACGTAATTAAATTTCTAAATAATGATAACTTAAATTAATAAATAAAGACTACACCTTTCTTATATTCTGCATCATTAACATAATTTATCCATTAGCCCATTAAAAAGGCTGCTTGAACTACTAAAATTTTTAAACGTTAAAGTTACTTAAGACAATCAATATTCCTTGAACATTATTATCAACAACCGCGAGAAGGGAATCTTCAAAACATTACACGCCCCAACTAAAAAACAGCAAAATAAAACCACGACTACAACAATTTTACAAAACAATCCTCTCCTCAGCATCTCGCAAAAGCCTCGACCAATCCAGCCACTGCAGCGGCGGCATCCGATCGGTCGTTAAATCGGCTCTGTCGATCGTTCCCCAATCTAGCCTCGGCCAACAACAGCGTGCACATATATCGGCAAACGATCGTAGCACGCGCGCCTGCGCGCACATAGCCCCCCTACATATATACGTGTATACTCACTGCAATTGTAGGTGGAGGGGCAGCATTGTCCCTCGCGCACGATCGGCTTGCAGCCCTGGAGCGGCGGGGCGCAGGCCAGGGGCACGCAGCGGATCGCGCCCATGGCGCAGAAGCAATTATCGCAGGCGGCCTTCCGCGCGATGTCCCGCACCATTTCGCCCTCCTGGTAAATGCGCTGCCCCGTGCGGCAGCCTTTGGTCCCCCACGAGCCCGGGTCAACAATAATGCAGACGGTCAATTTTCAATTATATGCGCTACTTCGATTATGCCGGGCCGCTGTAGGGCCGAGCGCGCGTACGAAGGGTCGGTGCATGCAAATCGTTCGTAAGTTGAGGAGGGCAAGCTGGGCTGCATTGTTAAGGCGCGGGTTTGGCTTGGTTGGCTTAGCGGGAGATCGGAGAATTGTTGGGGAAGGGCTGAATGATTGACGGCTGGGTTGATTAAGTAGTGCTTCGGAGTGATTTTAGAAATTTTGAGTTTCGTTGCGGGTTGGTAAGGTTGTTATGAGGATTTTATTGATTCTTGTTACGATTGGGATTAAGATAGGAAAATTTAAGACGGCTATGGAAATTAGGTAATAGGATTCATTTCTTATCCTATTAAATATACGCTTTTAATTTACGGAAGTCTTAGAATTTTGTAATCTTCCACCATTATTTAAAATAAGCAGAATAGGAGAAAACTTAAATATTCAAAGAATTTTGTAAAGTTTGTAAACTATGAAATGAAACCTAACCTAATCTCAGAAGTCGCCTTAAATAATATTAAGGGAGATGTACCTTTAGTCTGCAATTCTTTAGGAAGAACAATAAGAGTTAAGATACGTGGTGGTTTGAAATAAAATTAAAGTAAATAGTCTAATTTATTTTGATATATTAAAAATCTGATACATAAACTTGAATTTTAATTAACATCGGACATACAGGAATTGCGATAATTGAATAGAAATATCAACTAATAATACTTTATCAAGGCATTTTTTTTTACTTGTTTGTTTTTGCTTATTTTACTTTAAAAAGATAAGTTATTAAATTACCATTAAACTATTTTACGATTAAATTATAATAGTTTTCTTACTAATTAAATTATAAAAATTTAATTCACCAAATTTTCAATTTATTTACGTTTGAAACAGTAAAAACAAAGAATGTACAGCTAACTATTTACTTTGATTTTATTCTCTACACTAAACACAATTACGAAGACTTAAATATTTCCCTAAGCCGACGAGAATTTACTGGCGCTATTTAAAGAATTTTTAATAAAGAATTCACGTATGCGCAGCCCGAGTGAAATGTTTCTTTCGCCCTCTACTCCCAGGCAATTACGCCCGAGAAAAATAATTCATTTCGCGAAGAAACTCCCAAGTACCGCCTTTATTTTATTACATACTTGAGATCGTTACCACACGCATCTCCACGCAGCCCCAGCAAACTACCAACAAATTATTTTCCAAAAGAGTCAAAGCTAATTTTCACTCGATCTTCGTACGCGCTTTACTTTTCCATTTTTTCCCTCGACTCGACGCTAGCAGAAAGTTTAACGACACAATAAAGCAAGACATCACTATAGCGCAGGCCCGCGCGCGCAATAAAAAAGGTGTTGAGCGGAATAATTTTAAAAGGCAAGTCAAGAAGGCATTATAGGCGTAAAGGCCAAGGCGCGGCCCCGGCTACGATCGCGTGCACCGGCCCTTAATTGCGCCGGCTTGGCGCGAGAGGGCCGCCAAGATTGACGACGTTTATACAAGCGGCGCTGTATATGTACGTAAGGCTTGGAGCACTCACCGTTTCCCGAGATTGCGGCGAGGGTCGTCGAGAACTCGGCTTGACCTGCATACAACAGATAAAATAGCACAGGCTGGCTAACAACGTAATGCTGAGCTGGGTATCTCGATTGATTAATCAATGTTTTGCGCAGTGCTTGCTCTAAATTTTCAAAGGGCTTGTTAAGTTATTTAAACATTTTAGCGGTTTTCTTGTTATAAATAATGAATGCAATTGTTTAAGAATTCTGTCGAATTATTATTTAGCTAAAGAAAGTGTAAATTATAAACAACAAAGTTTTAAACATACACTAATAAATTGTTCAAAATTATACAAACTATTCTTCGAGCATCATTAAACAAGATTAAAAAACTATCTTCACAATCAATAATTTATTATTCCAACAATCCATCGCAACAGCAAATCAAGAATCTCAGTGACATCGCATCCACATGATCGGACAAAGATAATCGAGAGCCATATCCAGCTCGTCCAGCATCTAGACACACATACAGATATACTCACGGGTACAGTTGTAGGCTACCGGGCAGCAGGAGTGCGGGGCGTAAAGTGGCGCGCATCCGGGCAGCGGGAGCAGGCACTTGGGCCGGATGCATCTTCGCGCGCCGGAAATGCAGTAGCAGTACTCGCAGCGACGCGAGCCCATCATCGCCGAGCCCGGCCCGTACCGGACGCCCTCGTAAAGGCATCCTGCCAGTCCGCGACGACACAGGCACATGTAACGACAACAGCGACATGTAGGCGCAGCCCTCGATATAACGTTTTAAGACTTTGGCTCGTAAGGTGCGTAAAGTTCGTATGTCTCTGTCTGTGTGTGTGTGTGTGTAGGCAACTAAAGACTTATGTTTTCGCGAGACTGACTCTTTCGTATTTTTCTTTACGGCGCACACCTCGTTAAAGTGCCGCGAGCGGTTAAGAGGCTGTTTAGACTTTTTGCAAGCTGCTCAGCGTAAACTTGCGTTTTATGCGATTTTCTATACAGCTATACGACTTTTTTTAGGGGATGATATCGCTCTGCAGGAAGTTAAGAGATATCGGTTTGAGTAGAGTGAAATGGATAGTAAAAAGTAAACTAAAAAAGATTAAATGTAGTTGGTATAAATTATTTTGATCGACCCGTGGATGTAAAATATAAGAGGAGTAGAGGAAGTATTAAATAAAAAATTGATGATAGTTAAATGATTTATAAAAAAAAAGTAAGTCAATTTATGAGACTGATAATTTTGCGTAAAAAATATATAAATAATGAAACAAACACTGAATAAAATTTTTATAACAACTCTTCTGAATAAATAAGATCAAATAATAATGTAGCATAAAAACAATAAAAACATTATCTCTTTTAAAATAATTAAATATCGATTTATTGGTAATTAGTTTGATTTAGTTTATTAAACGCATTTGTCTTAGGTAAATTCGCAATCAAATAATCAATAAATAAATGAACATAATGTTAAATCTATTACTTATATCAAATATCAATTACTCAAGATATTTTTAAAAATGTTTTACTTATTTATAATTATAATGAAGTAGATAACAATTACTTAATTAAAAATAAAAAAGAGCAATTATTAATAAGATTTTATATTTTGTCAGTCAAGCGAATCTCTGTCTTTTAAGTAATTCATTCTGCTAATGTCAATGTCTAACACAAAATATCAAACCATTTCAATCATAATCATTGTAATCAAATTCAAACTATAATCTTAATATGATTGAAATCAGATTTCTTGTGACTGGAAGAACTTGAAATAATATAATTATATTACCTTCTTCTAATCTAGGACGATGCGACATTGCGACGTTTGAGCGTTGAAGAATATTTTCATTTTCATCTGGAAATCAGTAAAAAATTACATGTAATCAAATATTCCTATAACAAAATGTAATATAAAATATTAAAAACTACATAAAATACTTTGAAATTCGTAACAAAGTACCTACTACAAGTATGAAATACTATCAATATAAAAAAATATTAGTTTCCGTTAAAATAGATTCACGCTCGAGATACTGTATAGGCAAAACGATACATCAGATTATCGTTATAATAAAAGGACTCCACACCACACCCTAAACTTCCTATAGCGTATAAATTTCATGCAGCCGCCTCACGACTCTCCGTAAATCGTTATATTTATCCATTATTACAACCACTCCTCCCGTCCAATGCGCTTTCGTCCAGGCCATTTTACGTGTACGTGCGTGGTTCACGCGACGCTCGATTAAATCACTAATGAATTTCAGCCGTTTGTTATACGAGCGTAAATAATTGAATAAAAGTGCAGCACAGCGTCAAAGGAAGAGCGCGAGGTAACAAAGAGCCGGTGGAGCGAGCGAGACGAACGAGCGAATACGGGTTTCAGATATAGAGGTAACAAGTCAAAGAGAGATAGAAGAGTCGGCTTTGTGAAATACAATATCGCCGTGATATAAATTTTTCTTTTCAATTAAAATTTTAAATTACAGGGGCTTGTAGTTTTATAATTTAATCAATTTTCCCCGCTTCCGAATGCTTTTCTTATTGTTACATTGCCCCATTTTTAGTGCATATTATAATTTAATGAATCCCGGATTCTACACTATATATTGCTTTTAATATTTTCTGCATATGACTATTGCTTTAATAAATCAATGTATTTAATATTGCCATATAGATTGTGAGCTACAACATAAAGGATATTTTAACTTTTTTTCCGATTCATTTTCAAGAAGCGTTAATTGAATTTTCCTAAATATATTGAATTTCGAATATAATAAATCTGTTGTAAATTGAACATAAAATCAAATTTAGATCCTGTTACAAAGAAAATTTAATATTCAAATAAATTTAAACAGCATTTCATTTTACTATTCCTGAATAGCCAAAGGATAAATCGGTTGTTCGATTTAAAGCTATTATATTAAAACTACGTTTATATTTACAAAAGCATAAACATTTCATAATAAACTTTTTGAAAAATTAAAAATAAAAAAATGCGAAACCAAGAATACAGTTACCAAAAATACTAAATAACTCATCAAAAAGCAAAAAGCAAAAACCATCCGAACCAAATTATCGTTCCCCTATACCATTTCTCCCTTAAAACCACACTCGTCCACCAATTTTACCCAGTCGCCCAGCCAAAAGAACCCGTACCCACAACGCGACAAGTCCAACAGAAAATAAAAGCATCGAATTAGCCACAGCCCAGCGGGGAAGCGAGCTGAATTCGGCGTACTCGTGTTCGCTCGCCGCTCGAATGGGCAATCGGTTTAATCGATTTCCCCGCTATATCGGACGCTGCGCTCTCTTGCCGCGATGCGCGCAAAGTTAATGTCACGTTCTGGGTTCATCGATTCGGCTGGTCTCGTACCCTCGTCGCTGCTGCTGTTGCTACTGGCGCAGACGAGCTCGGGGCAGCAGACGTTCTCGCCTGGACGGCGCACCCTGCAGCCGGCTGGGGTTGGCTGGGGTAGCCTGGGACAGACCCTGAGACGGCAGCGCAGCGAGCCCTCGACGCAGCGGCACTGAAGGCAGGGCTCTGGAGTGCTGACCTGGGCGCCCTCCTGGTAGCGCTTGCCCTCGTAACGGCAGCCTGAAATGAGAGAATTTCGTTTAAGAGAGCAATGCTAAGGGAGAAGGGAAAATTTTAAATAATGAAGCGTAGAAAATTTAGAATCGTTAAAAATTTAGGCTAATAGTACATTATGCACCAAGAGAGTAAAGTCTCATATTATTCCCGAGCGATGGTTTGCTGAAGTAATTACCCGAAGAAATAATTGACTTTACTCTAGAGGTATACATATAGTGCTTTATTCCCACCTTAAATGTGATCACTTATTTAATTTTTTTTAATAAAAATGCTAGCAGAGAAATCATGACCCAGGAGGGAATAATGTGCCACTTTATACGTGCTTTTTCGGCAAAATAAGTAGTCATTATCTTCTTGTTATAATATTTTTTGTTAATTCCATATCACAACTAAAGATTTTATTGAATTAAAATGTAATAGTAATGAATGTTGAACAACTAAGAAAATTTAATTTCTGATGAGTAGCTAATTAATTGTTTCTAATTTAAAACTGTAGTAAGAAGAATAGCTAGCATTTAAGCTTATTTATAACACCTATGCGTTCGACGATTTCGATTCAATGGCTTGGAAGTAATCAAACCCTTTTAAAAGCCATTTCCTCTATAAAAAGAATCACTCTAAAGAAAAAGAAACTAATAGCGCACCCTTAATTAATTTTCCATTAAGATTAATGAAACAATACCAGTCCGCATGAAAACTCACATAAATAAGCGTTAAACAGACCGTACCGTTACACGAACCCCCTATCTAGCTCTGTTTTCTCCTCCCCGAGACATTAATTTTTCAAGTAGCCCCGCACAATCGTCGTAGCGTTTATCAAAACCACGCGTCATCCAGGTCGTAACATTCGCTAGAAAAAAAGAAAAAAAATACACAACCACTCGCGCGCCACCTTCGTCATGAATATTAACGGCAAGTGCGCTCTCGTCTGGCGCATCCATTCGCCAGCGAAAAAAAAACAAATAAAGCGACTGAAAAGCGAGTTCGCTCGCTTTCACCCATAGCGATAGGCATTCATAAAGACACCTGCGAGTGCGCGGGTCCCGCATGGCTCTGAATGGAGAAATTCGAGCGCTCTCTTACAAATCTCGGGGCTGCGAGCGCGACGCTCTCGAGAGGGCTCGTTATATACGCGAAAGTCAACGTTTTGCCTCGCGACGCCGTTAATTATCTTCTCTCGCGCACGCGTTCGCGCGCGAGACTCGATTCAACTAGCGCACGGTCTAACGAAGTGGGCGCGGGGGGAGGTGCTTGAATTAACGCGTACACTCTGTTGTTGTCGCGAGAGAGCCGTTGTCGGCCGGCGGCCGCGAGAGAAATTGCGAATTAATGAGTCATTACAATGCGCCGCGGGGGCCGCTAATTAGTTTTCGAGGAGAGCGGACCTTCGCCGCGGAGTTCTTGAGAAAGGAGATGGGCGTTGGGCAAATTATCGCTGGGTATTGTGTCTGGATGAAAGCGGAAGTTTTGGGACGGGTATCGATGATGCGAGGAATGAATGAACTGGGGCCGTTGTAGAAGCAGCTTCGATTTTACCGGGGGATTAGCGAAGTAGACGGGACTACAATGGCGCAACAATGCATGAGAGCAGACTGTCGGTCGCAGAAGTTAGGAGAGTAAGATAGTACCTGGTATAGAGAGAGCCGTAACGCATCTTAATCAGCTGGCTGTACAAACTATAAGCTTCTTCTGTTCGTTAATTAATTCATATCAAGTACCCTTGTTAGAACTACTTTAAAAAGAAAATTTCCTGAAACCATACCAAAATGCCTAACAGAACTATAAATAAACCACCGAAAAATCTCCCTCGCGTGTAATTCAGCCCATCAGTCGAGCACAACTACCTCTTCAAGCTGCACGCATCGGCATCTCACCTGACAGCGCCCGCTGCGCGCTACAACAAGCCTACTCGCATATTTACAGCTGCGAGATCAGAGCGCGCGTTCTGTCGTTGTAATAAACGAGGACGACGAGCCTCGGCGCGCGCCTCGCCCTTGAAAGGTTTAAAGCGAACATCGGAGAAAGGAAGAAAGAGAGAAGACACGCACGTGCATCGTTCCGGCTGGATATACGCACGTGCATGGAGAGTATGGATCTGGAAGCATGAATGGAGGAGAGGCTCGACCTTCCCCGCGCGAGGCCGACGTGTAGCTATACCCGCGGCGTGTGTGCGCGCAACTTTTTGCTTGAACGCGACGCGATGGTCACGTATAAACGCCTCGGGCCTCGCGGATACGCCGCCGCGCGATCTTCTTTCGTCGTCTTCTTTTACGGCTCGGGATCTTCTTGTTCTTTATCGGTCTTGTTTTGTTTCATTTTCTTCGTACGCCGGTAATTGAATTAAACTTTGGAATATCTTTATGATGGTTGAGAGATATCCGATATTAGTTAGAGGAGGTAGCGGCTTGGCGGGCAGGAAGTTTCTGGTTGAGGTGGTATTTTGTAGAAAACGCGAGGTTGTTAAGTTGAATACCTGAACTTATATGTTTAAGATCATAGGAAATTTGAAACGATACGGTGTCTGTTATGCATATCAAGTTACAGATGCACCTGCGGCTTCGCAGTTTTCTTGTCTGAACGGAACTGGTCGTTATCTACTTTGATATACATTGATGCAGTCGATTGTAGTCATAAGAGTTTTATTGCTTTGATTTATATCGATTATATCGCACATGTTTTTGTTTTATAGTTAATTTACTTCACTATTCACAAATTGAGTATCAGGAAATATTGAAGAATAGCAGGAAACATTAAAGAAAAGCTAGAAACTTATAAACGTAGAATTTTTTTCGGTACTTTATCTACTAAGAATCATTTATCTATAAAATTCTACCTGTTAACTGAAAATCTGTAAAACTCCACGAACCCTGACAAATAATTTTCATAAAATAAGACACAGATTAAAGATAACATATCTACATATAAGTAGATGTTAGTACACAGAATATTGTTAATTGTTAAAAAAATGTACTGGACCTAACAATAAGCGTAAAATTTAAATTTTGGAAATCACTTCCAAAGCTTTTCTGACAAATTCATTAACATCTAAATAAATGCAGTTTCAACTGCTTGTATTTATACAAAATCGTTAATTTCACGAAATCATAAAATGTGGATTTATCTAGTTATGTCGGAAGCTATAGATGTAACAACAAATAATTCGACAGATATACCACAATCAAATACAAAGTACAGTTTAACAAATAATATTTTTAATAAATTAATATTTTTGATACAGTATACGTAAAGTAATACTTAACGCATTTTGAAAATTAAATGAAATTAATTAGTATTCCACGCTTGGTATCAAAAAACTGTTGTTCGATATAGACACGCGAAAATTTACTCTCGACTTATTTACTAATAATAATACTAATAATAATTAATACCCTTCCTTCGCTCGGCTGGTAATCTTGCTTTTGTGAGAAAATTAACCTTTTCGAACTTGAAAACTACTATTATTGATTTCAATAACAAAAAAAAGTATACCTTGAAATTACACTAATGATTATATCTATATAAAAGGGGGAGGGTCTCTATGGCCGGTTCTTGGTCCAATTTAGATTTAACCCAAAAAATTCAAAAAAATTCCTACAGTATTTACTAACAATAAGAAGTTAATTCTATCCTCAAATCCACCCTCGTCCCCCATATTCACCCCAAGCACCCCTTAAAAAAGTGAAAACTTTACCGC
>UELX01002795.1:0-27906 GCA_900480035.1 Eupelmus urozonus
CAACGGCCACTATGCCAGACTTTTTGCCAGACTTTAATTTTTTTATTGCATTTTTGAAAAGTAAAATAATTTTTAATTTTTAATTTTACACGGGTATATCAAAATATTATTGAAATTGTAAAATCGCCTTGAGCACTTATAAATGTTTTCATTTGTTACAGGAATTTACCTCATATGTTTAATAAAAATAAATGTGGAAAATAATAAAAATTTTTAATATTTCAGTACTAAAATAATTAGAGTTGCACATGATACTTTGAACAACTGAAAGTATCCATCATATTTATTAAAGGCAAGCTATTGTAAAAAAAGTTTCTTATATAACAAAAAAAAAAGAGATAGCATTATATAATCTCTTTATTAAAATTTTTATAAAATTTATTTGATCCTCATTCGCTTATAAAATAAAAACCTTTCTCCATTTCATAACTCTCGTACCGAATTATTATGTCACACAAAATATAAAAGAAATTCACGGTTAATTAGCCACGTAAAACGTGATAAATCAATAAATAACGAGCGATCGCTAAATTTCCTTCGCCCGACATCATTTCCTCTAAAAATTGAACAAATGAGTCTTGTTAAATCATAACCGGTTCAGCAGCTCGAACAATCCTAAACCCGACCCCCTCCTTATCTCCTCCCTCCAAATCATGCGAAAATTTTCCCATTATTACCCCACATTTTCAAATAATCCGACACATAAACCCAACTATTTTCCTCATCAAAACTCCCATCAAATAATAATTTTAATCCCTCAACCACACACACTTTTCTTTCAAACACCACTAGAAAACGAGAGTAATTCAAATTCCAAGAGCCGAGCTAACAGCGCGTATAATACCGTCTATTTACTTCCCAGCCAGTGAAACGAGCGCTCTTCAAACTTGAACAGGTTGATATAATCGATAGCTTCGGCGAATCGCGTATCTGTGTTTAATATTTATTCGATAATTCTTCATCGTGGCCTTATTTACCGCTCGATGCAGGCGGTAGTCGAATAAAAAAATATATCTCCTTTCTAAAGGCTCAATTGCACGGAAAAGAGGTTTTATGGGTGTCGCGCGCGCGCGAGAGCGAGTAAGTAGTAACGGACGCGAATAGTCGGCCAGTCGCACGTTTACGATGTATATTTCCGTCCCCGGGACTTTAACTTTGACCTTATTTCTTTCGGATTTTATCAAAGAAAGCTCGTATCGGTTGTAACTTTTTTTTCTCGACCTATCGGGATATGCAAATTTTTCGAGCTCGGAGAAATGGATCGTTTTCAATGCTCTCGGGGATCGTAAAAGTTTCGCAACTAATTTTCGAATTTGAAATAAGTCGGGAAGTTTGATGACGCATTGATTTTTAATCAAGGCCTATTCAAGCTCATGCCGATAAGCTTTTCGCTATATACAAGACGCAGAGTTTAATCAGAAGTTACCAACAATATAAACATCTAATTAAACAACTCGCGGAAGGCTCGCTAAAGAAACATCTTATAATTTTACAGCCTCTAATAAACTCCTCTATTAAAGCGGCGAAAAGTCGAGTTCCTTAATAGTTTTAAAAGTTCCCAGCGCACCGGCTATGCGCGCAGTCGAGCTTCCACGAAACTTCCTCCCAACTTGCTCCTAAAGTTCGCGATATCCTATACACACCTACATAAACATCCGCGCCTCTTAACCGTCCTCACACAGCCGAGTAAATACCTCAAGCCTCCATTATCACCGCGCATCTAAAGGCCGATATAATAATAATAATAAAAAAAAGAAACTACCCTAAAAATCAATCGTCATCGATCAATATCATAAACGAAAGAGAAAAAGCATCCGAGCCGTAACGGCGATCAGCTGAGATAACCGAGGCAGCTCCCCCGCATATACGTATAGGAAAGCTGCGAACTTTTGTCGGAAGAGCGCGTGTGTAGGAGCGTCCCCCCCTTCCTCCACAGTCAATAAATTCGAGCATGACTGTTGCGCGCGAGCGAAGAAAAAGCGAGCCCGGAGATATGCCAGCGACTGTGTAGCTGGCTGCACGGATGTGCGTCGATTCTGATTTCGAGATTAGGTATACGAGGGTGGATTGAAAGCAGGAGTTGTGTAAATTGGGATGAGGGGGTGGGATTGGGATTGGGATTCGCTGGATTTTTTAGTTTTTCGGGGTTGAGGGTGGAGTGCAGCTGTTATGGTCTGGTTCTAGCTTTGTTGATTCAAGTCGTGTTTCTGAATGTAAAAGGGATTTTTTGTATACTGTTTTTTTGGATGTTATATAGTATTGGTTGGTCGGTTCAAATCAAATTTAATGGGTGGATTTCAGCGATTATGCATTTTAAAAAACTGTAATTGTTAGTTTCAAATTTAATACTTACAATTGTTAATTAGAATCAAGCATACAATACAATCGATTTAACAAAAGTTAAATCGTTTATTAAATAAAAATTGTTAAAGAAGACGGATTTTTAAAATTATTTGCCTTATGGAAAGATATTTTAAATAACAATTACTTTTAATTTGCTTTTTAAACCAATTCATTATTGGTTAATTGGAATAATAACATAACACATATTTTGAATGATAAAGACTAATCCAAACAAATTAAATGGAATAAAATGAAGTAATTAAACTGTTAATTCGTCAAAATTTCGCATAAAAGTACCCAACACGAGAAAATTCAATCCTCAGAAATGAGTTTGAAACGTGGCAAAAAGGTTATCAGAAAATTTGAATAAAGTCATGTCTACAGCAGGTCCATTAAAGTATTGACGGGTGATTTGGGTAAATGTCTTGAAAAGTCAAAAAGAGAATAAATTATTGAGAAAATTAAAATGTAATAATTTACTGCAATCTACGAAATTATACTTTATAATGAGCAATAATAAAGCTATATTGTACACCACGAACAATTAATATAAAAAAGTAATATAATTAATTTCTGCAAATTTATTTAAATTTAATATGATATTTATTTTCAAATTAATTTAGTTTTTAATAGAATTTCGAATACTGAAATTTCTATATAATTCTTTTTCATCCTTCAAATCGTTTGATAAACTTTTCCGATACTTTCATATTAATTATTGAAATTTCCAAACTCTACGCTCTTTTTTTACTCGTCAACATTTATCTCATGCATAATGTGCACATGCAATCTATTTCACGTTTACAGATGGATGATTAATAATTTGTTCGTACTGTATTGTAAATACTTTTTTTCAATTAAATTTTTTAAGAAGATTCAAATTCCGTACTGAGTTATATTTTTAATTAAACTTGGAATTAACATTGATTTTTAATTTTATAAAAAGATTAAGAAATTCATGTAGAAACTCGGAAATATGTAGAAAATTGATTTTTTGATTTAATTAAAACTTTTGCATGAACAAATATTCTTTTTAGTAAAATCAAAGGAACTGATCAGCAACTAATTGCAGCTTTAGTTTACAACATTAATCATATTTTTGATAATCTTGTTAATTCACCCAATCATCATTCATGCGTTTATCTTATGAATTAATCATTCCAAACGTTGTACAGAATTGAGAAATACAAAGCATTAATATTAAAGTGATACGGAAATTGACGTTAGTCATTTTTCGTGTATTCGGGATATTAAATTTTTAACGTGTATACTGCGGCGCTTCCAATCGATGCAATAGCGATAAAAGTTAATATATTGGTCTGATTACATAATTACACGAATATTCTTACAGTTTCTTTCATACCTGAAAAAAATATGCTAATGTAACCATTCTTAAATTCCGATACATCAAGACAAAAAACTACAAAACATCAACCTCATATTTAATCCTCTCAAACCCATCCACTCATTACAAAAGTATCACCCACGCAGCACTTAAACAAGAAAAATTACCCAGCATAAATACCCCTCGCAAAACGATCGCACCTATTTCCGGCACTTATACACAAGCTCTGAGAAAAATGCACACATCCGGGCATAGCCAACATTTCCCAACACAGCAGCTCCTCCTCATCCCCATCGACCGCAAAAGCAGATAAGAAAAACAAGCTCGTCCCAATAAATCAGTCCAGCCGGCCGCAGCAATCCCACAGATGCATATCTCTATCTCATCGCTCTGGGCCTCTAGCCCCTCCGTAATTACTCCGAAAGTCAAACACTCCTATCCAAAACGCTCTACACACTTCCCTCTCCCAGAATAAATATATATTCAACGTATACACTTGCCCCCTTGCGCAATTCAGCCTCGCGCGCTATATTATCTAGGTAACGATTCCGCGAGTTATATACACATTCCGGAGGCGCGCGCGCTGGAAAAGGGCGAATCGATATATAAGCGCGAGCTTTTTCTCGTTCTCGATTCCGTTTTTATCGGGTTCATCCCTTCCTGGGGGGTCGGCTGCAGCACGCGATGCACATGCCAGCTGTGCGCCCTTTTTACTCAGTCGCGAATCCGGTGTTAGTTGTGCAGCTGGATTAGTTAGCGGTTCGCTTTGCGCTGGGGGTCCGGATCGGGGATATAGGGAGGTGGATTTGGCTGCATGGTCAGGGAGCTGGAGAGGCGACGCCGGTTACCGGAGTGCAGCGGAGAGGCCAGCGAGATTTTTACATAGTAATTATGTTGTTTTTTTTTTTAAAGAGCTTTCTTTTTTTTTTACTGAGGACTTCTTTTGTTTTGTTTTTTTTTCGGGTTGGTTGAGCGATTTTTGGTGGAGGGTAAATTATAGTTTTAGAGTTTATTGTTTGCGAAATTTTGTTTTGGAATAACGTAATAAAGTGAAATTAAAGTTATCTGAAAGAGGTTTCGATATTTTTTGCATAAAGAAGCAATTTTTAATTTTTAATTTTTTTTTTTTTTTCATAAAAAATAATTTTTAATAAGCTACAGAATGGTTTTGTTGTAATGTGAAAACAGATTGAATATTTAATTAAAAATGTCTTCTTCAAAATTTACATTAGTAACTGTAAGTAGTAGAGAAAAAAAGGACGCGCCGGACATAGTAAGTGTGAGAAGGTATAATTCATCTATTATATAAATTAGAGTAAATATAATTTTAAATTTTTAGGAATAAAGCAATTAAAAATATTTGCAATCTCTAAATTATTTATAATATTTATTGTTCATTCATACAAGATATTTTAAAATATATTTTTATATCGCTACATTTTTAACAAATTGTACATATTCAATTTTATATGTAACGGTAATAAAATTTTCCTCGATTTCATAAGATAATTAATAAGTTTTTCATACATTTAAAAATTTTAAATTAGTTTATTAAAATGTTACTCGACTTTTTTTCAATTAACAAAATTTATATTTGTTTATTCTAGTGATGTGATATGTCGACGTCGCCTAGCTAAAAAAAAGCACAGATTTGCAGTACAATTTAATCGGGAAATCGAACATATAATAGCTATGAAACAACAAGCAATTGATGGAATCAGACTTGATCTTCTCTTCACTATTACCTAAGAAGCTTTCAAACACTTTTAAATAAATTCTCTTTATTTTATATTTAAACAATAAACACGTTTAATTGCCACCAATTGTTATAATATATTTTTATCAAACCCATATCTACCTACATTTTTTTTCTTATTATCACGCGCAATGAACATGTAGAAATATTATGTAAATTTTACAAATATAGTTTTTTTGATAATTTTGATCTTATATTTTTTAATTATGAACATTCAGATATAACTTTGAAAAAATATTAGGAACTATCTTATATATTTATCTTATATTTTCACTTTGAACCATGTTTAAAAATATGTTTTATAAATTCATCATGATACCTATGTTTTAATGTAAATTTCATAACTAAAGGGATTGTTTTCTTAACTAAACTATGTAACCTAAGACCCTTCAAAAATAAAGAAATATTACTAAACTCATATCCTAATAGAAAAAGTAATTATTGAAAGAAATCTCAAAAATACGTTTTTACTTGATAGAAAATATCTTCTATATAATTATATGAAACAAAAATTAGCTGGAAAATACTCTGTACTTTAAAAAGATATGTAATGACCAAAAAAAAAAATACTTTTGCAACAGCAACTTACGTTATACTGATACCTCAAAAAATAAATTGCATTACCATTCTTTTATATATCAAAAATAGAATTTACGGAACATCATAGTCTTCATCATCATCTTCTCTCTTTCTTTTATTAGAGTCTTCAGATTCTAATTTTATTGTAGAAGGCAGAGCTGGACCAGGCTCAGATGGTACGGGCACCTTTGGTTTCATTTGTAACTGTGGTTTCATCAAACTTGAATTTGCTAAAAATTTAAAAGTTATTTACAAAATTAAGCAGAAAGTTTATAGCAAATACAAAAATTTACTTTGAAGGTTTAGGATCTACAATAATATAAAAGAAAATTATATAACATGAAAATAAAAAAAAATAATTTTTAAGCTTTATAATATTATATTAATATGAAACGTAAAAACTCTTAATTTGCTTATTTTAATAAAATTTGTAAAATAATTACAGTTAGAAGCCTACAGCTTTAACATATAAAAAAACTTTATCCATTTTCAAACTAATGAAATTTATTTTACATAATAAATAAAAATTTTCTTACTTGTTGAAGGTTTAAAAGTTGGTTTTGGCATGGATATTGTTTGAGTTCTTGAAATAGTAGTCAACGTGCCTGGTCTTTTTACTATTGAAAAGCCAGGACTTCTACCTAAACCTCCAGTTGAGTTCATATTGCCAATGCCCATTTTTCCAGTCTTTTTAACAGGTGACTTAAGTTTATAATTCGTGCCATTTAAACAATAACGATCAGGCGGTAACCTAAGACCATAACTTGGCTTAACAAACGGTAATGGTACACTATTTCTGGCCTTAGCAACATCTAGTAAAACTTCCCTAGGTGGTGGATTGGTGAAAGACTTTTCCATTTGCATTTTAACAGCAAGGCGAACATCATCTAGATCTATAAACTTCTTCTTGCTGTGATTAGCATAAATTTTACTATCATCTAGAATACAAGTAACATACCCTGCAACAAAAAATTATATGATATAATATGACATATTAAAAATGATTAATTCTATTTATTATTACTGTGATACATACGATAAGTAAATTCTAGTAATTGATTGATCACTTTGGGCTCGTAATCAGTTATACCCATGTCCTTCATGATGGATACAATCACTTGTGCATCCTTTGGGACATGTTTGACATGGCTTGAACTCTTTGTTTTGTCAGCCATGTTGAAAGAACACTAAATTTTCTTTTAATTGCACCAATGTCGTATTTGGAAGAGATTTAACCTTCAAAGAAATAAGTAAAAAGTATTGATTATTGTATTATAATTAATAATTAAGCTTAATCATTCAAACAATTTTTAGGTTAAAAGAAGTTATTTTAATATGTTTCAAATACGCTTTGACGTAGTAATTTTTTTTCAAAGAAACCATATAGAGAATCAATAAAAGATTACTATTATAAAGAAAAATCAAAAATATATTTATATTTACCTATTGTCACATTGTTAAAAAAATCACAGATTTTCAGCCAGTGTATCGCGCAAATGCAACAACGCCGACGAAAACCTCTAAAAACCAGCAGACGAGTTGCAATGAAAATGCGCAGTAACTTTCTGCGCATACGAAAGAACTATGGCGGTGAAGCGGGAAATTTAAAATAGAGAATCAACAAGTGAGTATTGTGTTAATTAAAACTGACATAAGTCTACTGAAAAATTTTGATTATTTATTTAATAAAGTTTACTTTACAACCTAGATATGATTTAATTTTTCTAAATTAAGCGAATTTATTACTTTACGACATTTTGTAAAGGCAAAAAATAAGTTTAAAGAAGTATTATAATTTGAAAATTAAGTCTACCATATGGTCGATTTAATACACGCGTTATAATGTTTTATACTTCTTTAGTTGCTGCTCCTGAGCTGAAGATTCTAAAATGATGTTTTATTTTTTTTGTATAGTTCTTAATACTGTTAAAATTATCGTATTCTTACTTCGTAAATTATCGTGTAAAGTTATAATTCCTTGCCTAGCTGATAATTTTCAATTGAAAATGCTTCAGATTTTCATATAGTTGTTGAAGTAATCGTATATAATTAGAAATTTGAAATATATTTTTTCATATACAGTTGAATAATTTATTTTTATTTATTAAATATTTATAGGGATATATTTTTTATAATTTATAATTATTTATAGGGAAATATATTTCTTTTTTTTAATAAAAAAACAAAATCTATCACTAACTAAGTATATATATAATTTCTGAAACTCTATCGTTTAAAAATCCGAGGTCAACTAAACTGACTATAGGAGAGTGTATGACCTTCGGGTCACAGATCTTGATGAAATTTTGGGATATGTTTTTGGACACCAAACAACGAGGAAAGTCAAAGCCGTACGGTCCAACGCTCCGTAAAACTCATGTTATCAATGTTTGTAGTTTTATTTTAACAAAAATATGAAAAAAGTGCTTCTACTTGAAATGCAAATAAATTCAGTAAATGTAAATAATTTAGTCTACGAATATTCTCAATAAATTTTCAATAGCTAAAATTAAAATGGAAAAAGCAAGCTTTAATTTGCCGTTTTCAGAATTAAGAATTGATAAGTAGAACCAAAGTTATGCTTGTTTAAAGTTGACCAAAAAAAGTCTTCTGAAAATCAACTAAATTCTTTTGTTCGGAATTTTATAATTAATAAGTGTATTTTCGTTGCTCAACTTTAAACAAGCATAACTTTAGTTCTACTTATCAATTCTTAATTCTGAAAGCGGCAAATTTTTTACAACATTCCCGACCAAGCTATATGTGGATTTAAAGTAAACTATATATGTTTATAGATCTGCTTTGCTTAGATGGGCTTAGTACTTTATTAGGAACTAATGAAAAAAATACATAAGCTGTCGATAACTTATTTTTCTGTTTATTTAGTCAGTCAGTCAGCTCAGTAATTTTTTGTACATATACATATTTACTTTGTCATCTGTTAAATTTTATAGACAATCTGTTTAAAACTACGTTCAACGTCAACGCTGTCGTGTGTGAGCGACAAAAGCTGCTTGATTTATATTTGTTCAATAGAGAAATCGCTGTTTAACTTTAAAGTAAAAAAAAAATTGCACTCTTAAGGTCGACTTTTTTATTCATTTTATTAAAAAAAATCCATTTTTTAAATAGAAGATTTGCATTTAGCAAGTAAAGAATAAAATATGAATTATAAAGAAAATAATAGAGAAGTTTCAAAAAAGCACATAATAAGGGAAAAAGCGAATAAAGAGGAAAGAAAAGAAATAGAAGAAATTAATATTTGCTAATTAGAAATAATATAGTACATAAATTAAATCATTTATAAAAAAATGTATTTGAATGGAATTCAATATAAACAACGTTTTTAATAACATAATTATTTGTTCTTTACACACAGGCTTTTGTACTAGTAATAAATAATGTCAATTAATTAATATTTATTTCCACTTTGACAGTTTTAGATTTCAGCTGACTTCAAAAAAGATGGAAGTTCTTAATTCGTTCCGACTTTTTTACGTTTTTCCACCAATTATTCTACCTCGATTTGGATGAAATTTTTTTAAAGAAGATAACTCTGTGGTCGACCCATTCCGATTTAGTAAAAATTACTCCACCTTACTTTTTGTTATGCATTTTTTTTTATTTTATTCTATTTTTTTTAATGCACTAAATTTAAGTTTCTAATACTACATCGTAAATACAAGTTAAATAAAAAAATGTAAAACTATACAAACACCATTTTCTTTTGACTTTACAATAACTATACCAACTACCGTGTTGCGCTCTAACAAAAAGACAACATTTTAAAATTTTAAAAAATCGAACGAACCTGACGTTAGCACAGAATCCGCAGAGATCCTAAATAATCGTCGATTCGTTTTGTCGTGTCGGCCGTCCAAGAAAGTAACCTCCGCGGATGAAAGAAAAGCGCCGGCATGTTCCGCGGTGTTCGACAATGCGGCTTCATTCCCGTACTCCAGAGCTTCGGCTCGGATCCCTTGGACACGTGGGGAGTGAAAGTTAGTTTATTGTTAAATATGACGTTTTTATGTGTAGCTGCTGCGATACTTAGCGTAGAGCCCGATAAAAAGTGGATTTGAAAATCACTGTTTTATAATGATTTGATGATTATTTATTGTAAAAACTAATCAAAATTAGACTAAAGATTATTATTTTTTTTTAATATCTATCTGTTAAACTCACGTTTATTATGAACAAAAATCACAAGCATAAGACACAGCCACACTTCAACAAACACTCAGCCGCTATCCATCCTTCAAAAAACCGACCAAACCTCAACTTCAGCTTCAATCTCTCCAAAAAAACCACCGCTACATCCAATTTTCAAACTTCACACAAACCGCCTCTCACAAAAAACGGAATCCCCTTAAAAATCCCACGCCATATCCGTAGCTTCATAAAAGCGCTTCCCAACAAAAAATGCCGATACACGTAAAAACAGAGGGACCAATTCGTTACAACAGGTGAAAAACGGCTGCATACGCCGCGTGACGGACGAGCAGGTCCGTGCTCTGGCCCTAGAACTCGCCGGCGCTAACGTCTCCACCTGCTTCGTCTATTGTCCTAAGGACCCGAAGAGCTCGCTCGGCATCTACATGCCCTACCTCGTCATGATCATCAAGAGCCTTAAGAAATATTTTACGTTTGAAGTTACGGTATTGAAGATATATGTATTAGATCTCGGTTGGCTTACGGCGAAATCGGATGAAAATCGTTATTTATACAGTTGAAATATCGAATTTGTTTTTAATTTCTAATGTCTTAATAAACGTCGCGATATTACTTTTTTAAATATTTATATTCATCTTGTGTAAATTTTAAGTACTATATTTACTCACTGAACGCAACTAAAACTTTAAATAACTTTGATGACATTCGATTGATCTATATTACAAAAGATCGTTTCTTGGAAACGAAAATCGAAAACTTTTATACGCAACACTGTCCTCTCTAAAAATCGCTTCTAAAAGAAAAAAAAGTAAAAATTGTGAAAATTCCTAGATTCTCGACGACAGAAACGTGCACCGGCGATTCCGCATGAGCAACTTCCAGAAAATGAACCGCATCCATTATTTCGACACGTCCATGCCGCTCTGCCTGAATCCAGGCTGGAACGAGATATACTTCGATCTCGCCGATTTCACTCGCAAGGCTTACAAAACTAACTATGTGGAAACCACGAGGATACAAATTCACGCCAACTGCAGAATAAGAGTTATATACTTCTGCGATAGGTATGGATAGGTGTTAAAGTAATATTTGTAAGTCGTGTCGTTTATGGCGAACAGATTTTTCTATAAAGCGGTGTCTATTCTGAAATTGTCTTTATTTATGGATCACGCAGATGTCAAACTTATGCGATCTGAATTTTATGGCATTAATGCTTATATGCATTTTCAAATAAAGAGTTATAGATGTTGGGTAATCATTTTGAACTTGCATAATAATGTGTATAAAAGCTATAGCGACTATATTTATATTTAAAAGATAGATAGTACGTTATAATTATTATAATTTTATTTAATTACATGTAATAGTATTCAGAAAAAGAATTACGTTTGGATCCAAAAAGTTCATTAAGTTGTATTCATTATTAATCCAAGCATTGTTTATCCAGAATCTACCCCGACAAAGATATACCGCAGAAGTTCAAAATCTTCTTACCGCGTGACCACATTTGTCCGAAGAAAAGCGAAGAAGTCATCACGGAGAAAACGGAAGGCTCCCAGGTTACTGATTATGAGGGCGAATATGAGTACGAGGAAGAAGAGGAGGAACTATATCCGGAGGAGTCAATGCGCTCGGTGACTGAGCCGGGACCGCAAAAGGTCGCGTCTCAAGGCATAATATCGGTAGGGATCAGCGAAGAGGGAGAATATGAAGGTGGAGCATATCCTGGAGATGACTTTCCCGATGACGGCGACGATGAGACGGGAAAACAAGAGACAGACGCGCAAGCGTCTGACGCAGAGCCAAAGGCAGAGGAGCAGCCAGCGGAAGATAAAGCTGAGGAAGCTCCGGCGGCTGATGAAGCTAAGGCTGAGGAAGGCTGATTTGGATTGCGTAGTGCATTTTTTTATAAGAATATTGATGTGGTGGTAACGTAACTTTAACTGAAAAATTAATTTATTTTGATACATTAAAAAAATTGTTACATTAGAATTGAGTATTTTGTTCGTTGGGTTCGTGAAATTAATAGAGTACACTAAAATTTACGTAACGTTTTGTTCGTAAAAATAATCGCTTATTTATACAATAAATAATACTTGTCATGTTACAGCTTTGTAAGAAAAGCGTTTTTTCTACTAAAACGTAGAAATATTCTTTTGCTTTCGTCAGAGATTTCATTTTAGCATAATTTTTTAATAATTTTCGCTATCCGCGTAAGTAGATCTTAATGATCAGGTACACTGGGATGAAAATAATTTATATGATCAAATGCCTAAATGCATAAGTAACTAACTTAAACTTTGCTGTTTAAGAAGTAAAAAAGTAAAAAATAATATTATAAAAGTAAAGAAATATATCTAATTTACAACCGTGAGATTTGTCATAATTTTAAATATTACTATTACTATAACAACACAAAAGACGTTATCGTGTTGCATTGTAATTCGCGTTTGAAAAATTAATCATTAAATTAAATTGATTACACGTGACTATACAAGACTTGGAATTTCAGTGTACTCTTATGGCAAAAATAAATATATAATTTGGTTAAAGTAAAAACTTTAAGACATGTCATAATCGTCATTATCTCTCTTTTTTTTAATAGAGTCCTCAGCTTCTGTCTTGATAAGTGATGACTGATTTTGATCTGTTGAGATTTGCATTTGAGATGGTTGATGTTTAACAATATTAGAGTTATTAGTACCTAAAACAATTACAAAATTTTAACACTAATAATGAAATATTATAAATTTAAAATATTTGAATATGAATTTTATTATTCAAAAAGTTATTATAATTAAAATCAAAAATTATAAGAAATAAGTACCTGTAGAAAATTTGAACATTGGTTTAGGCATAGAAATTGTTTGAGTTTTAGCAACTGTGGCTAAAGTTCCAGGTCGCTTTACTATTGAAAGACCTTTATGAGAATCCATTCTCATTCTAGATTGATTTCCAAAACTTGTGTGGCCAAATAATGGCTTTCCAGACTTTTTCAGTGAATTTTTAAGTCTGTAATTTGTTCCATTTAAACAATAACGGTCAGGAGGTAATCTAAGTCCATTACTAGGTTTAACAAATGGTAATGGAATAGTGTTTCTAGCTTTGGCTACTTCAACTAAAACATCTCTAGGAGGTGGATTTGTAAAAGTACGATCTAGTTGCAGTTTAACAGCAAGCCGAACATCTTCCAAGTCTATAAATTTTTTTTTACTGTGATTGGCATAAATTTTGCTGTCATCAAGAATACATGTTACATAACCTGTGAATAAATTTAATAATAAATAAAATATAGATTGAAAAAAATATATTTTTAAAATTCTTATACATACGATAAGTAAACTCTAACAGCTGATTAATAACTTTAGGTTCATAATCAGATATTCCCATGTCTTTCATAATTGACACAATAACTTGTGCATCTTTTGGAACATGTTTGACATAACTTGACGGTTTTGGTTTCTCTGTCATTGTGAATGAATACTCTTGAGTTTATTATCAACTAAATCGAAATCCTATTGACTGTAACAAAAAAATTAAATATAAACTATAATATTTATTTATTTAATTATTATGTAGGCAACAGTTCTTTATAAAAGTAGTATTGTACAAATACAAATACACATAAGTATTCTAATTAAAACAAAATTAATATAGCTTAATAAAACAAACTAGGCAATTGTGAAATAGAATACAAAAATTATAATTTGCTTGCTGGTATTAAATTAGAAATTGTAGTATAAAATTAGTTTTAAAAAATAACTTCTTAATACTTTTAAAATAACAGAATTGCAGAATTATAATTAACAGAAATTATTTTTAGTATCTTTTGCGACACAAACAACATATTCAATTTATTTAACAATAGCTTAAATTAACTATACCTTAATAAACAAATGACTCATTTACATCTCAAACCGTTTCACTCTGCACTCCAAAATGTATTTCGGAGCAACAACAAAAGCCAAACAGAAAAAAGCTAGGTTAAGTTTCCCCGTAAAATCGCATTTGTTTATACCCACGCACGACGCCTTTATTATCAACAACCTGCATCCAACAATTTTGAGGTTATAAACAAACGCGCAAAAAGCATCAATCCCAACTTAACAAACAAAACCTCGAGCAAAACAATCACTCAACAATCGTGCGCACGCACCTATTTATCAGTTCGATTCGCTTCAAAACATCGCTTTCGTATTTTCGATGAGCTGCACCGCCGGGATCGTGGAAATACACCTTTGCAAAATACAGTTTTTGTAAATCCTCACCCTCTCACCTCCGCGACTATATGTACTATATGTATCGCTTGCAGGAACAAGCGTAACCGATGCGACAGAGACGAGAGATATGACTATATGTGTGAGAACTCGGCGAGCGCATAGACAGACAAGAAAAGGAAGGAGAGAGATAGACAGCAGCTCTCTATTATATTGCGATATTGCTCCGACTTACTGGTGTAGTGCTCTGGGTGTTGCTGTTACGTATATATTTTTGCGTATATGGATTTTTACGTTAATATACGCTTTGGAATATGCAAGTTTGATTGGGTGTTCTTTTTAAGGTTTGGCTTGATAAAAAATTTGAATTTTAACAAATTTTTTATAAAGTTGCAAAAAAAGCTTTCAAAATATAATTTGCATTTAGTAACATATATAATTGCTATTTAGATAGTAAACTCTTTTTTTTAACACCTATATAGGTTCTTATATACATGCACCCCTAATAAAACATAAATAAAACGTTATTTAAATTTTTTTAAATACATACGTTCTATTATTAGGAATATTATTGTTATTCATTATATATTTTTAATAAATAAGAATTTATCGTTACTATAAGTATAAAGCTATATATACTTTTGAATAAAAATTGCAATACAGTTTAAAAAATTTATAGCTCGATCAACCACCAAAGTCCCAGCAAAAACTCGAAAACAAAAATCCATCCAAAGAAAAACGCTCCAAAAATAATTCCGGAGCAACTTATAAGTAATCCCGACCCCATAAAAACTATATAAACGCATCCGCCTCAGCATTTACCGTTCCCAAGCATATCCCCCACACATCCAACAATCGTGACCTACTATTAAACCTCCAAATTCAAAGCGCGCAGCGCAACCGTCTCGTTCGAATTAACCGAAACCGTTTCGCAAAGCTCTCTCTTATTCCTCATCGAAAAAAACTTTCACCTCCCCCTCACCACCAAAACCTCCCACACACACACCTCCCAACTCCCCCCTAAATAATTTTCCAGCGGAATCCACCATCTATATCCATCCAACACCAGCTCAACACTCCATCTACATACATACACAGCTCGCACACAGCACACACGCGACTACACCAGTAGAGCTGGCTCGAAACAGCCGCAACACGGCGGAGAGTCGTCGATTCAGCGCGCACCGAGCAACAGACGGGAGAGCCGAGAAAACACGTATACCTATACCACGTCGTGTGTGTTCCCCGAGCGCGCGCGCGCTCTCTCTCACCTCAGTAAATATACAATAACCCCCAGCCACGCGAGAGGAGAGAGAAACTCAGGACGACCTAACTCCGCCAACGGGATGAGCCATCAGCAGCAGCAGCAGCAGCAACAGCAGCCCAGGAGAGGAAGCACAGCACAGAGCAGCAGCAGCAGCAGCAGCAGCAGCAGCTGAGAGTAGCGGGAGTCGCGCGCGTGAAAATGGCGTTGTGAGATGGCAGGACGAAGATCGGTGCTGACGGCGGATACCCTCGGCTCGGCGACGAGCGGCGGCCCGGCCGGGGCCAGCAATCCGGGCGCTGATCCACTGCGCGAGCTCTTCGAGGCCTGCAAGACCGGCGATCTCGGCAGGGTCAAGAAGCTCGTCACCCCCAAGACGGTGAACGCGCGCGACACGGCCGGACGCAAGTCCACTCCTCTGCACTTTGCAGCTGGTCGGTATATGTGTGAGGCTGCTTAGTGTGTGTGTGGATGGTTGTGAGGTGGTTTTTTTTTTTGTTTTGTTTTTTCGGTTTTGTTGCTGCCGTGATCGAGATGTCCTCTTTGTACGAGAGCGAGTCGCGCGCTCTCTTTGTCCTTTTTCGAATAAATCGGGTTCTTTGGAGGAGGAGGGGAGCTTTGAGAGAGGCTTTTTTCTGAGCCAGGACTGCAGGCTGCTCTCTCTCTCTCTCTCTCTCTGTGTCTCTGGCATGTGTGCATTTTGTTTACGTTAGTGTGTGTGCGTGTGCTCCTTTTTGACTTTTTGTTGCTAGGGTGGATGCTTGATGAAGGCTATTGCTGGCCGGATGGCTGACCTTCGCTTTGGAGTTCAATGTTACTCTTTCAGCTTGTGTAATGGGCAGTTGCGAGAGGGATTTTGGTTTGCCTGGAGCTGATAGTGGACGTGATTGCTGAATCTTTATTGTTGAGCGGGAGGTTTGAGGGGGGAAGGAGCGTTGGTTCTGATTTCTTTTTTTCTTTTTTTATGGCTTATTGATGATCTGTGGCTTGTGAAAAAGTGAAATTGATTTGATTTATGGGCTTGGAGGAGACGAGTGATGTTGTTTCCTTCTTGTTGCCAGGTAGCTTCTTGGAGGAAGTGATTATGTCAGACTTGTTCTGACTCAGTATTGTTCTTTAGTTTGATTTCAGTTTTGATTACAATTGATATATCTTTCATTTTAAAGTATCATTAAACCTAATTCTTACTTTCTTATATAAATTATTATTCTTGTGAAGTGAAAGTGAATGCTCTTAAAATTTTTCTTAGTCATTTCTCTATTTTTAATTTTAATTGCTAATTTTTTCAAAAATATCATTTATATTAAATAATACTTGTAATATTCTTATCAATGTTAATTTTTAATTTTATCTTGAACATCTTTTACAATTTCATATGATTTAATTTAATTATTTTTTTCCCTAAGCGCTTTCTAGTGTAATTATACATAATTTTTTTTCAGGATACGGACGAAGAGACGTTGTGGAATACTTACTGTTAGCTGGAGCATCGATACAAGCCAGAGATGATGGTGGATTACATCCTCTACATAATGCTTGTTCCTTTGGTCACTCCGATGTTGTAAGACTTTTATTAGAAGCTGGAGCTAATCCTAACACCAGGGACAATTGGAATTATACACCATTGCATGAAGCAGCTATCAAGGTAAATAAAAGAACTATGTTATATATTTTAGTATAAAAAAATTTGTAATATTCTCATGCTTTGAGCCAAGTTCATTTAATAATAAAACTTGATTGTAGGGTAAGATAGATGTCTGCATAGCATTACTTCAACATGGAGCAGATCCAAATATTAGAAATACTGAAGGTAAAACTGCCTTGGAATTAGCTGATCCTGCAACAAAGCCAGTATTGACTGGAGAGTACAAAAAAGATGAACTACTAGAAGCTGCACGATCTGGAAACGAAGAGCGTCTACTGCAACTTCTAAATCCTCTTAACGTAAACTGCCATGCTAGTGATGGACGTCGATCGACTCCACTGCACTTAGCTGCTGGATATAATCGATCTAGAATTGTTCAAATTTTATTACAAAATGGTGCAGATGTACACGCCAAAGATAAAGGGTAATTAATATTTTTTATATGTTTTATAATGTAAAAAATAAATAAAATATCAATACTGATAGCTGTACACAATAAACTAAAGACTAATGAAGAGAAATACAATATTCAAGTGACTAACGTATTCAAATTTTTCCTATAATTTGGTCAAACTAACTTTCTTTCTTATAAGACAAGATTATTTTTAAAACCAAAATAAAATCTACTGTTAAAAGAATGTTTGCATCTAAACTATTTTACTCACATTATTGAATTAAAAAAATATAAAATATAAATTAACTTTATTAAATTAATTTACTTAATTTTAGGGGCTTAGTACCACTGCACAACGCATGTTCGTATGGTCATTTCGAGGTGACTGAAGCGCTCCTGAAACACGGAGCCGCAGTGAACGCGAGTGATCTTTGGGCGTTTACACCGCTGCACGAGGCGGCCAGTAAATCTAGAGCTGAGGTATGCTCGCTGCTTTTGAGCGAGGGTGCCGATCCTACTCAGTTAAATTGTCACAGCAAAAGTGCTATCGACGTGGCGCCAACACTGGAGCTCCAGGAGAGATTAGCATGTAAGTATCTTACATGTGATACTTACTGATTTATATTGAATGATAATACAAAGACCAAATACAAAAATATTAATATATGAAATTAATAATTGGGTTAGATCATTACACAGATATTTGAAATATTTTATTGTTATCAGACACACAAATTGCTTGTATTAGCTTATAAATTTTTAATTAAAATTGAATATCAATTTTTGTTACATCTTTTTAAACTTTATAACTATTCATTGATTATGTTATTACTTTACAAACTATCGCTATAATTCCATATTCCCAAACGATACGCATAATCGCACAGACTAGCTCAGTTCAACGAACTTTTCTTACACGACATGAATAGCAAACAACGATTTTTCATTTAAAATTTCAGATGAGTACAAGGGCCACTGTCTACTGGACGCCTGCAGGCAGGCGGATCCCGCCAAGCTTAAGAAGTATCTGTCCCCGGAAGTGGCGAACTTCAAGCATCCCTACACGGGGGACACGCCGCTGCATTGCGCGGCTGCGTCCCCCTATCCCAAGCGCAAGCAGCTCGTCGAAATGCTGATCCGCAAAAACGTGGCGTTGAACGAGAAGAACAAGGACTTCCTAACGCCGCTGCACGTGGCAACGGATCACTCGCACTACGACGTCATGGATCTGCTGCTGGCGCACAACGCCAAGGTCAACGCCCTCGACGGCCTTGGCCAGACGGCGTTGCACAGGTTTAGAATCATTTAGTTTTCATAGTTAGACATTTTAAATTATTTTATATATAAATTATATATGGATTATATATAATTATATATAAATTAAATGTTTTTCTCGTTATGTCTTAGCACACTTTGACGAAGGCTTTCGTAAGTTTATAATAACATGAAGGCTCTCCATTGATTTTTCATGCTCATGCAATTTTGAAACTTCCGATTGTTTTACAATATTCAAAAGCTTCAAAATCATATAGAATTCAAATAGTATTTCATCATATAATTTAATCAAAATGTGATGCACATAAAGAGTTTGTTTTTAAGTTAGAATGAAATTTTTCATCATGTTATTAGCGACAAATATATTTAGCATTGCAAAATTATTATCTTTTAAAAATCTTAAAGTAACATCAACATTTTTCGTATGTATAAATCATTTATTTGTTATATTAAATAGAAACGTTACATTAGATAGTTATATAATATTTAAAATAAGATTGTCGGCTAATTTTAAATTCATTTTTAAGGTGTGCGCGGGAAGATAACGTTCAGGCTTGCAGAATCCTCATGTCGTATAATGTGGACCAGTCGATAGTGTCCCTTCAAGGTTATACAGCAGCGCAAGTGGCCACGGAAACCGTCCTTAAACTACTTCAAGGTATTTATTTTAATTGGATCTTTAATTAATCAAAATACAAATAAAAGGTGTTTATCACTTTTGTTTGTATGTAAATAAGAATAATTTCTGAAATGAATTCGTCGTTATGTCAATATGGAAAAGAAATTTCGTTAATTAGAGTATTTTTCAATCAATGCATATAGCTAGCTAGTAGCAATAATTTTGAAAACTGTCTTTCCATTTATTTATTTACGTAGATATATAAGAAAAGAAGCATTAAGTTTATTTTTAAATGTTGGCAAGGCTTTGATGAACTAAAGGTCTTCTAAGAATGCTCACGAATATTGCTTAATAGTGTCTCTTATTTTCTTTGAAAAGTGCACTAGTAAAGTAGAATCTTCTTTATATAAATTAAAAAGCAGTATGTGCTTCATAATTTCAAAATTAAAATTTTGTATTCGGGGTATGTTTTATAAAAATAGAAATAATAATTATGTTCTTTAAATTTTTTAAAACTCATTAATTTATTAAAAATTAAAAATAAAAACATGTTTGTAAAAATTTTTTTATTTTAGATCCACCGAACGGATCGGAAGATGCTGAAGCTCAATTATTGGAGGCAAGTAAGTCGGGTGATTTAACAGCGGTCGAGAGGATTCTCCAAGCCAATCCTCATGCTGTCAATTGCCGCGACTTAGATGGCAGGCATTCCACTCCTTTACATTTTGCAGCAGGGTACAACAGAGTTCCTGTGGTTGAGTACCTTTTGGCTCACGGTGCAGATGTCCATGCCAAGGATAAAGGGTAAGTCGTTATCGTTAGATTTTGAAATTTTATATTTGAAATTTATTTTAAATAATATTATGTAGCTGTATAACTACAATGTAGTGATAAAAACAGTGAAACAAAAAATCGATTTTTGTTCTTTTCTATTACAAAAGCAATACAGTCTAAAGTTATCTAGAATTATCTGTAAATACCTTTAATTTCATCCATCTATTTCCAGAGGTCTAGTTCCGTTGCACAACGCATGTTCCTACGGCCACTACGAGGTTACGGAATTGCTCGTGAAGCACGGCGCCTCGGTGAACGTAGCCGATCTCTGGAAGTTCACGCCACTGCATGAGGCAGCCGCCAAGGGTAAGTGCGAGATCGTACGGCTACTACTGCGCCACGGTGCCGATGCCACTAAAAAGAATCGCGACGGAGCGACGCCGCTTGATCTGGTTCGCGAGGGCGATCAAGATGTGGCAGACCTTCTCAGAGGTAACAGTGCTCTGCTGGACGCCGCAAAGAAGGGCAATCTTGCGAGGGTGCAGAGACTCGTGACCCAGGATAACATTAATTGTAGGGATGCCCAAGGAAGAAACAGTACGCCTCTTCATTTGGCAGGTATGCATAAAGTTGATACTGCATTTTTTATTTTGCGCTTGAACTTTTGTACAGTTATACAACTTTATTTTTTAATTTTTTTAATTGTTTTTTCGTGCATCTATAATATTATTCCTGAATTTTCAGCCGGTTACAATAATCTTGAGGTCGCTGAATTCCTGCTGGAGCGTGGTGCAGACGTGAACGCACAAGATAAGGGTGGCCTGATACCGTTGCACAATGCATCGAGTTATGGGCATCTGGATATCGCAGCCCTCCTTATCAAGTACAACACGGTAGTGAACGCGACCGACAAGTGGGGCTTCACGCCGCTGCACGAGGCAGCTCAGAAGGGCCGCACTCAGTTGTGCGCTCTTCTGCTCGCCCACGGGGCTGATCCGTTCCTGAAAAACCAAGAGGGTCAAAGCCCCGTGGACTTGGCCAGTGCGGACGACGTGAGGAGCCTGCTACAGGACGCTATGGCCTCGCAACAGGTTGTCACTTCCATTCCACCCGGCGCATTGAGTACCAGCAGCTCGAGCAGGTCTCCTAGTAGCGTAGCAAGTAAGTTTCGTAAAAAAAAATAAAAGTAAAATTTACAAAATAAATACGAAAAAGAAAATTTTTATCAAGCTTCTATACTTTTCCTTCTGGTACAAGAGCATTTGAAAAACTATCTTATGTTCTCTTTAGTTCCGGTATCGCCACCACCTTCGCTATCTCAGGAGACGGTGATAATGCCGTCGGGCGTGGCGATGACGCTTTGCGTACCTCTCGCTCGCCCTAATTCCTGCATAAGTCCGATGGGCTCAACAGTTGACGGGCACTGCGTTTCGGAGCGCGGTGATTCAGGAAAGGATTCGTGCAGTGAAAGGTCCGTCGGCGCAGGTAGTGCCTCGGGAGCCATCACAAATATCGCCAACTTCCTGCAAAGCCTCAGTCTCGAGCACTTGCTCGAGCTCTTCGAGCGCGAACAGATCACCCTAGATATTTTGGCGGAGATGGGTCACGAGGATTTGAAGCAAGTAGGAGTATCCGCGTACGGCTACAGACACAAGCTTATCAAGGGCATGGACAAGTTGCTCAATTCGACAGCTGGATCTATCTGGCAGCCAACCATCAACCCCGGAACTCTGCTCGTAGATTTGCTAGCAGAAGACAAGGAGTTCTTGGCGGTCGAGGAGGAAATGCAGAGCACTATTAGAGAGCACAGAGATAACGGACACTCGGGAGGAATATTTTCGCGGTATAATATAGTTAGAGTAAGTAATGGGGATTATTTTTGTTACTTTCAAATCAGTTTCAAGACAAATTGACTTTCATTACTAAAAAATTAATTAAATAATCTTTTAATTATAAATGACATATTTTTATCAACTATTTAGATATAAAAATTAAGTCGTTCAAAATCCATAATTATTAAAATAAAATATATGCATACAAATTATGGTTTCATTTGGTCTTTTTAGATTCAAAAAGTACAGAATCGAAAGCTGTGGGAAAGATACGCGCATCGACGGCAGGAAGTGGCGGAAGAGGTTGGAGCGACGCAGGCGCCAACTTCTCCAGGTGCGACGAGTCGGATGAGTTCAACGACGTCGCAGTCAAATGAACGAATGCTGTTCCACGGTAGTCCCTTCATCAATGCGATTGTTCAGAAAGGCTTTGATGAGCGACACGCTTACATTGGTGGAATGTTTGGCGCGGGTATCTACTTCGCTGAACATAGTAGTAAAAGCAACCAGTACGTATACGGAATCTGCGGCGGTACTGGTTGTCCCGTTCACAAGGATCGCAGTTGCTACATTTGTCACAGGTAATATAAACACTGCTTTTTGTCACCGAGAAATTATATTTTTATTGTTTTGTCCTCAGCGTTTTAATAATCTATTCTGGATGAAATTATCATTTTTGTTTTCCAAAAATTTATTTATTTACAAAGATGAAAATTAACAACTTAATTTTTCTTTAAACTTTCATATTATATTCAAAAAACTAAACATCTTTTATGAATTTCTTTTTACAGACATTTGCTGTTATGTCGCGTGACCTTAGGCAAATCCTTCCTGCAGTTCTCGGCAATGAAGATGGCTCACGCACCGCCGGGTCATCATAGTGTGATGGGCCGACCGTCCCAGGGTGGCCTCGCCTTTCCGGAATACGTTGTGTATCGAGGCGAGCAGGCATACCCTGAATACCTCATTACCTACCAGATCGTAAGGCCACAGCAGGATCCAGGCCAACTCGGCGAGTCTGGTGAAGAACGGTGATCAGAAGCGTTGCTAATGGGAGACGTGGTGACCGCAAAGCTGCGGAGGCTTTGCTGCTGCCAGAAATCCCGGGTCTGCGATTCACTATCCTAGAGCTCAAGTCTTTGGCTTGAGCTTGACTTTCTTTCAAATCAATTGACAAAAATGTTGATTTAGCACAAGCCAGATTACAAAATAAGAATGGTATCTATTCGTTGCCGGTGTGAGTTTTCTTATAACTTGAATCAGTTGCTATTAGAAATCAATTTTTGTAGAAATACAGTATTAATGACAGATTTATAAAGGATTTGAATTGATATCTTAATACGATTTGATTTTTTCTTGTTAAAGTATAAGAATTTAAGTTTTAAGCCTGATATTTACTTTTTGTTATGATTATTTTTATCGAAAGAATATACTATAAATTCATGCTTTTTCTGGAAATGTAATAAAACTTAATTAATTATTTGTGATATTGTTAACAAATATTTGATCATCTCTTTAAAAATTAAATACCTTTTGTTAAAGTCTTTATTTTAATTTCAAAGTAAAAAGTAATGATTATGTTTTTATGATAAAAAATTTTCTTAAGTTTTAATAGTTATCATTATTTCCACATAAAAGATTTAAAAAAAAAAAAAAAAAAAAATATCAATGTAAAACTTTTTATTATAACCACTCCTATATCACTTTTTATAGTTAGTTCAACTAACTAAAGTATAGAAAAGATTTACACCGGTAATGAGTGCATCGTGAATATGAATTTTCACGATATATTGAGTTCGCGTTACTTTGATTTACTACTAAAAGGATGACTAAATCTGTTAATACTTTTAAAAAATTCAAATGTAAGATGATTTTTAATCTTTAATAGATTAAAATGAAGATCAAATATAATTTCATTGTATTCAAAATCAAAAACTTACAGTAATGTATTTAGAGTGTTCCAATATAGTCTACATAAGTTGTTTTCAAACACGTGTATTCTTTTTATCTATTTTATACAAAGCAAAATATTTTTGAGAACTTGCCGTTTAAAGCCTGACGCTTAAATCTCTAAAAATGTATCAATAATCCACAAAATCAAAAATTTATATGAATAATACAGCCGTTATAAAACATATTTTTATTTATTTAAAATATTTTATATTTAAAGAAATGTAATTAATATTTTACTGTGCAATTTAAGTATTTTATATATCGATAAACTTTACTCTAGCTGTAAGCTAAAAGGCTGTAAGCCCAAATTTTTTGCAAAATGAGTTAATACATAATTCTTTAAAAGTATCTTTTAAGAAAATTTCGTGTTATTGTAAGTATTTACTTATAAAATCTTTTTAAAAAGATAAAATAATATACCCGTTATATAAGCTGTAACATTCAAATTGCAATACCTCAAAAACTTTCTCTTGTAATTTAGCCACTGATATGTTAAATGAAAATTTTTTATTGTAGTTTAAATTAACAAGATTTTTAAGACATAAAAAATATAGTATTAAACTTTCTAATTAAATATAACGCTTAAAATTTATTAATAAAATAATGGTCAACTTAACAAAAAATGCTTTTTTTAAAGTAATCGATTTAGTCATCCCTGTATTCAAAGAAATATAATGTAGTGATTGACAAACACAATATTAAATTAAATATTTTCAGAAGTTATCGTGAGTGAAGGATTGATAATTTTGCATGATGTAAGTCTCTGCAAAAATCTTCGTTTTGTCTTTTCATTAGTTTCTTTAAATTCATTTAATGGTATCAACTTTTGCCAGATTTGACGCTCTAGGATGTTATATTCCTGTTTTTTTTTTTTTTTTTCCGAAATGATTTTTGTTTGTACTGATTACCACCGAGTTCAAAGGTATGCAACAATGAGATATTAATTTCTACTTGTAGAAAAAAGGACTGAAGAGAAATATACATTCTTTTCTACTTTTAGGGAAAGTTAATCTAAGTGCTTTTTATGGTTGTATTTTTTAATTCCGAAAGTATAGTTTACATAAATGTGGTTGAAGCTTAGTCACGTTTCAATAGATAATAATTTTTTTTTTAGTTAATCAATCGTAAGGTTTAAACTATATATTTAAAATTTTTTGAACTCTTGTTTGTTATGTGTACAGTGTAGATAATCATTATTTCTTACAATTGACTTGTTTTTTATCGAATAATTACATTTTTAATTTAAATTTAAAATTTATCTACACCGAAAATTATAAATCAATTACGTTTTTTGCATCTTGTGACTAGAGTTAAAAAAAGCCTCGTTGGAGCATTTTTTAGAGCTTCCAGAGAATTCGCTTATTTTATTATCGGTTTTCCTAGTTATTTGTATGTATAGACAATGCATGAATAATGTATGATGTTACTACATTTACATTACATTAAAACATTACAATAATAGATTATAGTGAATTCTTAACAAGTCAACTTTTATTTCTGGATCAATAAAGTTTGAACTTAAATGATTCTATTAAATGTTTCAATAATTTCTACAATTATAATTTTTCTTTTTTTTTTTTAGTTGTTTGAGATATTAATCTAATTTACCCTCTTAAATGTAAAAAATTCTCATTCTTTGTCTCTTATAATCTGCAGGGATAAAGATATCAAAAAATTAATATTTTGCATAATCAAAATGTATTGCACAGAATTTGTCAAACGTTGGATTAAAAGTTAGATACATCTGTCAAGCAACGTAATATTTGAATTTGTAAAAAGTAATTCATGCATTTTATGTAAAATTATCAGCAAATTATTTCATATGATGTATTAAACCAAAAGGAGAACAACAAAATTATTTACAACTTAAACAGTAAACGTATTTTTCTAAAAACGATAAAGATATAGATAAAAAAAACCTGCCACAGATTTAAGAATCAAGCATTTTTTTCGTTATACATGAATACGAAATATTTTTAGCATTTTATCCATTCAACAATCAGTGTGCATGTGCGAGTGATTTATTCCTTTTTTTCAACGCAAGACGTGTATATTGCATTAATTTTGTTTTTATAAATTACGTAAGAATCGAGAATGTAAAAGTGAAACTTGTAAGAAAGACGTAATGAATAACGTATTAGTAAAACTTTTCTTCGAGCTGGTCACGAGACAAAGACTGCAATGAGAGAATTTAGTCTTTACTGTATATGATTATTTATCTCTGAAAATAATTGAAAACATTATTTAATGGTTTGAAGAAGTTTTGGTAAACTAATGAATTCAATTTTAATTTTTTTCCGTCTAAGAGAATAGTATTGATGCAACGGCTAGAATATCGAAAAATGTTGTGTATAAAAATTGTAATATTTTCTGTCATTAAATAGTTTGTTAAGAAATGAATAACTATCGGAAAAACGAACATTTTAATATGAAATTAATATTCAGTTACATTTCTAATGTAATTAAATACTAATCTTAAATAATATTAATTGCATTATAAATTAAAATGAACTACATATTTCGATTCACTGGTATTTTAAACGAAAATTTGTACATACTACTAAAAGAAGCATTTCGTAACTAGATAATTGAATTGTATATTAGAAAAATATATTCTTGAAAAGAATGTTGCGGGTCTCTAAACTTTTGAATTCGATTAAGGTAAAGTTTGTACTAACCATTTCTTTTATTAAAAATAAATCAAAAATTCGGTTTATTGAAATGGTTAAGTAACAAAGTCAATTAAAAAATTTTCTTCTTTATGATTCTATTATGCTTTTCAAAAACTAATATCGTTTGTAAGTTTGGTATCGAAGTTTATTAGCCAAATTTCTGTAAACGCGCAGTTTACACAAAATTTTTGGCACAAAAAAATGTACCGAACCTTAAAAAAAAATAAAAGAGAATCGTATTTCAAAAGTAACGTAAAGTACTGGAAGAAGAGTTTGAAAGCAAAAAAACTAAATGAAAAGCTAAGCTTAATGTCGATTTAAATAAATAATTATAGGTATACATATAGTAATACGTACAGCGATATTGAGTGCGTGTAATATTAAGCAGCGACTTTATTCTGATGTTTTAGTGCGTATTAAGGGAGTGAAAAGATCTTAACGAATTTACAATTACTAGCCCAAATAGCGAAGACCGTCGACGCTTATCGGTGGACGACGGTCTAAGAGCCTGAAGAGTTTCGCTAATTTGTAGAAAATGCGAAAAGTCTTTGAGGAATTTTAGCGTGAACAAAAGAAGTGTATCAGACGCATGTCTTTCATTTTGTATAGTTGTAAAAGGTTCGACTTGAGTGCGATGTGGAAAATGGTGGAGCGTTAATTTTATTGGGGAGAAAAAATGTCTATATAGACACATCTTCGGATGACATAAATAATGTTATTAATTTTAATAAATAGTAAATATGAAATTATCAATTTAGTTTTTATTTTCATTCATGATACACCTTTAAAATATTATTACATTAAGTTAATATTGAGTACACTCCTTACAAAATATTCATTTTTGTGGTTTAATTTGTAACAGACCGAGTTGTTACTAAATAAACTTTATTCTTGCCTAAATTTGAGGAATTTCCAACCCCCTTTTGAAGAGTTTGGTGTGGAAAAGGATACACGTCGTTTTTAGTTTGGAAAATGCGACACCTCGGTTTTAAGCGTGGAAAAGGATATACGTCGTCATATAATATAATATATTAATATTATATTATATATTATATCATATTATAT
>UELX01002796.1:0-27901 GCA_900480035.1 Eupelmus urozonus
TTATTATTATTATTATTATTAACTATAATAAATTTAAAAAATTTAATTATTTATAATTTTTCTTTTTAAAAATAAGAATAATATAAATGCAATAAATTTCATGTAGTCACGTAATGGAATAATGATTTTAACTGATATTATTTTATATGCATATACACATCTTTAGTGAGATTTATATATTATACTGTCTATATTCGTTCATACTTGATAGTAATGTATGTATTTTGTTGTAAAGTAATACAAAGACTAGTAAATTTCTAATTATTTTAATTTTTAAAAAGCTACATTACACCTTGCTATTGAACAAATAATTAATTAATTACATTCACTTTTACGGATGCATCCGGCAATTTAAAAATTTCCCAAAATTACTGAAATCTACTTTACCCACTCCCAGTAAAATGTTTGGATTTACCACCTTAGATGGCAGAGCCTCTGATATCTATGGGAACCACTAGCGACATCATGGCAGCGGCACGAGGACGTCGCCATTTCTCTTTCCTGCTTGAGAAAAGGTAATAGACGCATGCCGCGTGCGGTTGCTCTTGAAATCTGAAATTTACAATGACATCTCGATAGTAATATCATAAAAAAGCTTAGAATTAAACTCTTTAATAATCAAGGTCTAATCCTATTTATTTATTTTCAGCCGCAAAATCTCCTGGCAAATATGTCCGACGTGGAAACGTAAGTACCTGACAACAAACATGTTTACTTTCTCTCTTATTTATTAAAGTAACTAAATTTCATTACTTTAACTTCAAGTTAATTAACTATTTAACAAGTTACTTTAGTTTACCTTAAATTCAATATCGTACTTTATTTACTTCAATAGTTACAACTTGTTCATTGTTGGCGACTAACCTAGAAACTTTAACAACAGGTTATTGTTGAAAATTTACATTATTCTTTTTTTTTTCTTCAGTGACGATGTTCCCTCCGCGGTGATCGGAGGAGGACAGATGGATGTGAACACAGCACTCCAGGAGGTTTTGAAAAATGCCCTGATCCATGATGGTGTTGTTCATGGACTTCATGAAGCAGCCAAAGTTCTTGATAAGTAAGTGTTAAATTTATTACACCTATTGTTTCAAAGTAGATTTGTTTGAGTAAAAATATAGTAAAACCAATTATTAAAATAAACTGATAATTTTTTAAATTATATTTATTGTTTATAAAATTTATTTTTCAATATTAAATGATGATATCTTGGCTCCCTCTACTGAGACGAACCCAAAAATAAAAATCCTTGCTGAGAGAAGCCTTTCTGAATAAATTTTGTTATAAATAAACTTAATAAAAATTGAATTATTTAAGTTGATTATTAACTAGATATTATTTATGATTTTAGGAGGCAAGCCATGCTGTGCATTTTGGCTGAAAACTGCGATGAACCCATGTACAAAAAGCTTGTTCAGGCGCTATGCAACGAGCATCAGATTCCTCTGATCAAAGTAGACAACAACAAAAAGTTAGGCGAATGGGCCGGACTTTGCAAAATCGATAATGCTGGCAAAGCCAGGAAAGTTGTTGGCTGCTCGTGTGTAGTAATTAAGGTAAATAAGAATTTTTATTTAAAATACATACATTTATAATTTATTTAAATTTATTTATTTAATTATTTTTATTAATTTTTCTGTTTTGGAAATATATAATTTGAAGGTTTTAAATGTATCATATAAATAAAAAAAACTTAACTATTCTCTAATTTTTTTATTTTTTAAATAAATTTGTTTTGTTATACATCAGTGTGTAAAAAATGAGAATCAATTTTAATATTTAAAGTACTATATGATGATACCTAGGCTCCCTCTACTGAGACGAACCCAAAAATATAAAACCTTGCTGAGTGATGCCTTACTGATAATACTTTATCAAATAGTATATTAATAACATTGGAAATTAATTTTTGCAATGTTAAACATAATTATTTTTTTTTGTTACAGGACTTTGGAGAGGAAACTCCAGCAAAAGATGTCCTTATGGAATATCTGAAACAAAGCTCTGTACATTAGGTATCTTTTAATAAAATTTATTGACAAAAAACCAAAGTTATTTAATTTATTTTATAAATTAAAAGATTTATTTTATTAAAAGTTTTTAATTCAGAAGTATTAATTCATTGACATATTATTCAAAATTTTCATCCAAATTTTTATATTCCTCTTGTGATTTTAAAATATTTTCACAAATAGGTTTGTGATTTTTCCAATCTTTTACTTGGCATTCTCTGAAAATTTAAATGTTATAATTTTATAATATACATAAATATATTAGTTTCAAGATAAACAATTTTTAATTTTACCTTCCACAATACCAAGCTTCCTTACACTTGGAGCATCGCTGTTTTGATACTTTTTTGCATCGAAAACATTTCTTAGCATCAATTATATCAAGTTTATCAAAGTCATAGGCTTCACTTAAAATTTGAGCCATACTTTTGATGTGTTCTATATCTTTAGAAAAAAGTGTTTTTGCTTGATGCTCTGCCAATCTTTTCCATCTTTTATTGTATTTTTCTGTGATTGAAGCGCTCATCTAAAAATATTTAGTCATTGTTATTTTTCAATTTAATTAATTGAGAATTGTGAAAGTTTACCTCTGGCATAATTTCAACGTGTATTGGACGTTCAGAAGTTGGTGTCTGAGAAGATATGTTCAAATAACCTAACCAACGTCGAAGCTCAATTAAAGGTGCTATTTGATCAAGAACATGTTCTTGCATATATTTCTGCAACTAAGAATATTAATTTATAACTTTATGAATTGGAGTAGCTAATTATAGATAAATTAAACAGTTAATTATACTTTTGATAACTGAGCTATTCGAACTTCTGTAATATCATAATAAGGAGCACATTTTGGGTTTAGTAAAAGTTCTCGTAAACCAAACCATACTTGTCCTTCAAACTTACAAACTTTACTATAATCACTATCTGCCATTTTCTCCCATTTTCCATTATAAATCATAAATTCACCTAAAAGTATTTATTAAATTTGTATATTCCTAATTTTAAATTTAAGATTCAATGTAAATTTTACCTTCATCATTTCTTTTTTTCCATGGTTGAAATTCTATTAATTGGGCAAGTAAATATGGTACATCATTTGTACTTAACATACGAGAAAGTGCACAGAGAGGTAAATAATCAGCAAATTCAGCTAAATATCGTAAAATTGAAATACATCTCATTCCTATGTCAAATTCTATTTGTACTTTTTTTTCTGATAATTCTTCTAAACATGTACTAAAAAGAAATATATGTCATTTTATTTAAGTTAACATTATCAATAGAATTAAGTATAATTTTGGAGAATTATTAAGTTTACTTTGCTTTTTCATTTAATTCAGTTTTTTCAGAGTATAAAAGTCTTGTAAGATAACTAACAGCATAATCTATTAAATCAATAATTGAATCATCCATTGATTCTGCACTATCTGAATGATACAACACATTCTCAAGAAGAGAAATAGCCATTTCTTCATGGTAAAAAACGCTAAATAAAAGAAATGTGTTTTCTGGTTCTCCATATAATTCCACTAAAAGTGGATAAACTTTTTGTTTCCATATCATTATTTGAATTGCTTCATAAATTAATACTGGAATCTGTTTGAATGTAAATTAATAGTAATAATGAAAATTTATATCCTTTAAAAAATAAATAGTACTATTGAACATTTTTACAGACTTTTCTAAATGTAACAAACCACTCTTTGACACTTTCTTCTCGATAACTGCTTATTTCAAAAACACTTTGCTGGTTTAAAAGCATTAACTTCTTATGATATTCAAACCATCTATGAAAAATTATTTATTATTTTTACTTTTATTTAAAATAATTTATTTATAAAAAGCAGTTATTTTTTTATGCGTACCGTTTTGTACCTACATCTTCTAAGTCGGTTGTTTGCAATTTTTCAATAAAAGCTTCTATTTCCCAAGGTGATAAAATGTTTTCTGCACTTGCAGTCATACTTAATTAAAGTCGGTTTCGTTGTAGTAACAAGATGAAATGTTTCCACGTGTCCACCATTTGTAAACAAATTTCACGGTCTAACGACGACGCGCGCATTGGGTCTAGGGGAAATGAATAAAAAGTCGATTGCATATAGTACACTTTTTATTTTATTTGATCAATGTATAAGGCACTTTGTATGTCTTATTAAAAAAGAATGAACATATTTACACAAGTTATTTAAAAGTCAAAGGTACAAGCCGTTTTTAAAAATATTATTTTATAAAAATGTATAATTTATTTATATATTATATTACTTTTTGGTTTAAAATTAAAATGTTTAAAAAATTTCCTTAATTTCTTGACTTTTAACTATTTAACATTATTTTATGATTAAAAATAATAAATAAAAATCATATTGTTATGATTCGCAATAAAAATCACAGTTGTCATACATGAGATGATTCATCTCCAGTATCTGCTGCCATTGCTTCACGATTTTCATAGGCCCAGAAACCATGAAATTCAATTAAGATACTAACCATAGTATCTCCTTGACCACTGAAATTAAAAAAGCATAAATTAATGAGTTTTAATGACAATATGTATTGTTTTTAAGTAATTACTATTATAGTATAAAAAATTATTAATTAATAAAATAATATTTACCAAGATAAGAGATCTTGTAATGTAATTTTATATGGATCAGAGGGTTTTACCATATCAAATATTTCATCTTTGACATCTTCAAAACTTACAGGCTCTTGTCCATGCATAGTCATTTGCTCTTGAATTGCCTGTAAAGCATATAATTAATCTTCATAATTTGATTCTATTTATATATTTTAAGAAGATTTATTTAATCTGAAAATCAAACTATCCTTACCCTAAAGAAATAATTAAGACAAAATGTATCCAAGTAGCCTTTATTATTAATATCTAAAATTCTGAACAAATAATGCAAACTTTGTGGTTCATGACGATTTTCTAAAGCAAGAACAAAATCAAGATAAGTTTTATAATCCATCTCTCCTTCATAAGTTAGACATTCTTGAAATACTCTTTCAAGAAAAACTCCAGTTAATGTACCAGTTCCATATCTGAAAAGAATAAAATTATACATGTTTTAATTGAATACATTATGTTTGACAAGCTTTTTTATAATTAAAATTTTATCCACGTTACCCCGATAATTCTTCTTTATTGAGCATGCCATTGTGATCTTTATCAAGATTTAAATATTGACCATACACTTTTAAAGCTGAAGGTGCTGAAAACCAGTTTGCTTCTTGAAGATCTTTTGGCAAATCTTCATCTCGCAACTCTAAAAGATCATCCAAGAAACTACATGCTAAAATGTCTTGTATTCTCACCCTCCCTGTTCTCAGGGGATCTAGAAAGAATAGAAACTTCCTAACTGCTGTACAAACATAAAATGAGTGAAATGACTTTTCCAGTCCTTCAAGTTGAGGCAGTGTTGGAATTAATTCTAAAATATAGTTCTCCAAGTCCTGCAAATTATAAAAACTTTTAATGACTGCATACAAAAAATATATGTAAAACTTATTACTAAAAAATCATTGTGACACTTACTGATTCACGAAGATATCCTTGTCCTGTAACATCGTACAGTGAAAGGCCTATTCGAGTCTGGTGTAACCAAACTTTTCTCATGACATAGTTAAAGAGTGCCATAATACTGATTCTTCCATGAGGATCTCCCTGCTGTAATTTAGCAAATACAACAGCAGTGAAGTACAAGCTACATTTTGGTCCAGCAAGTTTGCCAACCTTTCTGAAGTCTTCATAATTAATTAATTGCTCATCACCTGATATAGGAGGACTGTGATGTTTATCTAATAACACCCATAAGGCTTTCAATTCATTGTTATCTAATAGTTGTCGAGAGCGTCTCTGTAAAAATAGAGCTCTCGTTTCTTCTCTAAGTTTTTGTGGCAGTATTTCATCTTCTTTAGGAATCTATAAAAAAATAAGTAATTTATATAAAATAAACAAATGAATGGCTATTGGCAAATAAATAATTGTTTAATCATTTAGAAATAAAAAAAACTATTTTTAGTACAAGCTTTTTAATGTTACTATTGAAACTATGAACAATACCTTAAAATAAAATTTAGGTATCACTTTGTATGTTTCATCTGTATCTTTTGCATCAGCACCTTTCCATTTGTCATAAACTTTTTGAAAATGTTCATCTTCCTTTTTTTCTTTATCTCCCGTTTCTATTGAAGGCTCATTAGATACTGTAATCAAAATTTGTATTAATCCACTTGTTAGAATTTTAATCATTATTAAATGAAAAATCGATAAAGTAATGTACTTATACAATACTTACGTTTTTTAGAAACGATGCAATTTCGGAGCAACGTAGCTAACTCCATAGTAAAACAAGTTTGAGGTTATGATTGAATAAACAACTCCCAAAACCAAAACATTTTTAAAACATGTTGCTGGGATTTTTATGAGATCGTGAGCGTGGTAGTTCTACGTCAATTTGTTTCGAAAATGATAACAAAAAGTTTATAAAAAAGTAAGTATCTTCAAAATAAGGCACTTTCCAGCTGACAGGCGCATATGGTCAATGTTTACATTCCAGATCACTGTGGAGAACTATTGGAGTGTGGACTCATTGGAAGATCGGATTTTGCATTATGGGTGCTGTTTGGGTAATGACGATGGTGCCCCCTAACCAAACATAAGAAAACGAAAATTCTTGAGTATACGAATGTGTTTTTAAGAAATAAACAAATTATTGTATTAAAAAATTATTCTTATGATGATTTGAATGATTATATTTTAATATTTTAAAAGCACTTTAATGTGTTATATATATAGAATTTCATACATTTTATTCTAATTTTGCCAAATATATCCAATTATTTCAACGCCGTACTTCTTCTAACACAGGCATTCCATTCAGCACATTCATAAGTTTTTATCATTCACATCGAACACCGGATTCCAAGAAGAGTACACTCAGAAAAATATTACAATTTAAAGAGCCCTAAAATAGTAAATAATACAGTCGACCAAAGTTAAAACGCAAACACTTAGATCATCGATCACAAAGTTTTCTATAGTCCTGAAAGTAATTTGAAATTGACAAAAAGTACGTTAAAGCATCTTCAAAAGCAAAATTTCTGACAATCAGCATTTTTGGCAACGACTGTACACAGCGCAGCCGCACGTTTGACAGTTAGATTTGCGAATCCTCAAAGATGACCAATGAAGAGGCTGCATTTTAAATGTTCTGCTGAAGCGTCGATCCTGCCCCCCTGCGGTCGTTTTCACTGCGGCGTTGCCAGATCGGTTGTTGGATTTAAAAATTAAACTGCCAATTTCATTTTGGAGTATGTTTAAGAGAACTTTAAAAATTAAAGACTGGGAAATTCGGTAATATGTCGTGTTTTAATGTGATTTTATAGTTAGCTTGATTATTTATATTAAATGTAAACTTAATGTTTATTTAATAAATTAGCTAAATTTAAAATTTTCACATAAGTATAAATTATTAAATAACCACCGAATGAAAATTTTTATTATGCTAAAAAAAATTTAATCCTAATCCTATGCAATAACTCAACCATATCAGCTAATTACTCATTTAAACCACGACAATTCCACCACTCTCATCCATCCCCGCACCCTCACTCCAACCCCAACCCACCCACCCAAAAAAACCACCATCCCACCCACTCCCTCACAAAAAACCACCCTCAAAAACCCCCAAAATTCAAACCACCCGCCTCTCAAAACCCCCGCACCCCTCCCCAAAAAAAACCCCACCTTGGCACCTCCGGCAACGCCGCTCTCTCCTCCAGCCTCAAGGGGGGAAGGCTCGGCGCGTTCGCTTACTACTGTTTGTCCGCGAGCGAGCCTGCAGCCTGTGTTTCGGCGGCTCCGTGTACCCAGCCGCGCGCGCGCACGACGCTCCCCGTCTCTATTTTTCAAAAGCGCTTGGCATCTGCTTCGGGAAAGCGCAACGGTCCGGTTTCCCGCGCGCGATACAACAGTCCTCTCGCCGCTCTTACGCGGACAATGCGCCGCGAGTCTGTCTCTCCGATCCGAAAATTCGCGAGGATACAGCGCAAAGTTTAGTTATATACGGACGACGATTATATTCTCGCGCCTCCTCCCCGTGTGTGTGTGTGAAAGAACGCAGCGTTTTATTTAAACGGCCAACGGCCAAAGAGAGAGAGCTGCGTCAGCTTTCGCGGAAGAGCAGCTGCAGCGTTCATCCGTCTGAAAAAAAGTGTCTCTTGGATTCTGCGCGTTCGTCTTGATTGATATAAGAGAAGGAAAAAAAGAAGCAAGGAGAGAAGAGAAACGTAAAAATCCGCGCGCTCCTTCGGTTTATCGCGGCAACGGACGTCCGAGCGCCGTGCCAGAGACAATGGACCCCTTCACGCAGGTAAGCCTTGATTGTTTTACGCTAGGCCAGTCCTGCATGCGCCCCGGGCTGCCGAAGGATTTATGGCTCCTTCGGAGGGCCTGTATACGTGCTCTTGAGGAAGGCGTGCGCAGCGCGTACCTGCTCCAAATCGGATTAGACGTCTGGGCCGGGTTTCGGAGCGAGCGTAGATGTGTGTGTGAAAAAGAGGTTTTGGGTCTGGAAGCGCAGCTGACCCCCCGTAGGCCAGCTCGCTGATGGGCTGGGACTGAGGGTTTTCACGGTTTACGACGTGGCGAATTTTCACGATTTTTCGTTGAGTAATGGGATGGATGGATGCTTCTGGCTGGCGCTTTTTGGCTGCGGTGGTTTGCTGCGTTTGGAGGTTGATTGGGAAATGTTGTTGCGTTTTTGATTTTGGTTGTTTACTTGGGGGTTTGTTTGTTTATATGCTTGGTTCGGAGAAAAATTGTTGGTTTGTTTATGTTTTTGTGATGAGATGGATGAGTAGTCATAACTATTTCATTCATAAATTTAGTAATAAAGATACTTTTGAATAGTCCTGAGTATAAATTTTTTATCATTTTAAAATAATAATTTAAAATGTTTTTGTTAAATTTTAATTTTTTGCATTCATTTTTTATGGATTATTTTTGTTTGGTACATTATTAGTTCTCAAAAACATTTTTGTCAAATTATATTAATTTTTCTTTTATTACTAATGTTGTCACTATTCTTATCTTATCTTACCCTATGCGGTTTATACTGCTACTTTTACATCCTGGAATAAAGTGAATCATCCATAAGAATGTATGAAGAAGTTCAAATTTTAAAACAATCTAAAGCTTAGGTACAAAATTTATCCAATATGCATTTTTATAATTTTTCTTACCCAATATTTATATTAATTTTATAATTATTTTTATTTATTATGTAATTATTTACATTTATCTGATAAAATATAAAAAAATTTGATGTAATAATGCAACAAAGTAAAAATAAATATTAATAAAGCAATAAATCTTTTTGTGAATTATTTTTTAGCTTTCCTTTTTAATTATTGACTTAAGGAATAAATAATTTTGAAATTAATTTGAATTGTTTTCTTTAAAGTACTTTCTAAAACAATCTTTTAAGTTGAATATATTTAAATGTATATAAAATTTTTATTAAATTTATTTTTAAACATTTTCTTTCTCTATGATTAGAATTGCTATCTTTTAATTAAATAAAACTCAAACACAAATACAATGCACAATTTTAAAATATGATTGAGCTATTCATTGGTCTATTAAATCATAATAGACTAGTTGATTCTAAGAAACTTCTTAATTAAAAGCTGTTTTAATAATTGAATTTTAGCGAATGTTAGAACGTGCAAAGGCAAGAAGAGAAAAATTAGATACACAGCTGTCTAATGCAGGTCATGATGTTAAAAGAAGACGTAGCCCACTAAGAGAAGCAAATGATATTTTAGCTCAAGCACCAGGTAGTTATTAATTAAAAATTAATTTTTTTATTTATCTTTTGTTATATTTATTTCCCTTAATAGATTATATTTTATCATGTTGCATTTTAGAAATAATTTTTAGAAATAAAAATTTTAGAAATAAAAATTTTTTATTAATGATACATAATATTTTTTAATATTAATTTAATGAACAACAAATACTATTATTATTTTAGTCAAATTAAAAATATGTAATTATATCTATATATTACATCAGTAATTACAGATACAGTAAAAAAATCACCAATAAAAGCAGTCAAAGAATTGGTATCTCCAACTGGATCTCCAGCTAAAACTACTAGAAAGTTTTCTCCCCCCAAGGTTGTGGAAAAAACTAATAAAAATGCAGAACCCAACAAAGAAAACAGTGACAACATTCAAGCATCAAGCGTCAGATCAAAGCTTCAGAGACTGGGCAAATTATACTCTGGTAAGAATCTAGTAGAGTATATATGTGGTATATTGAGACACCCACACAAGCAACCTAAAACTGGTTTTTAAGCGTCTGACTGGGTTTTATGTACAAGCCCTACCTTGCAGTATAGCAAGAAAGTGAAAGGTCATTCCCCGCTTGGGCCCTTTGTTTACAAGCTGATCTGTACTTCAGATCAGAAGCCAACTTTCTTGCAATTACACAAGAGTTTTAATGATTTATTTTGCAACATTTATGTTTTATAAGATCATAATGTTAAATAATAATGAATTAACTTATGAAGTTAAATTACAAAGCAATATAATATATAATTTAATATTGATTAACTTTTAATTAAATTCTTTATTAATAAAAATTTAATTAATTAAAAATTTTATTAGACTAAAGTTAATTAATATTTACCAATTTCAAATTTAAATTATCAAATTAATAATTATATTCAATATTAAACTTTTAATTTAAAATGTGTATCAAAAAATGTATTCAATTTTTTATATTTTTCACTTATATTTTTAATGATTATTCACTTATTTTTTTAAATGTAATGAATCATTGTATAAATACCACTTATAAAGTTATCAATTTTTTGTACACTTGAGACAAAAATGAAACCACAAGTTATTTTCTTACTTGATAAGTTAAATATTTATTTTCCTGGTTGTCATTTATTTGAAGTTTTACAACAATTAAAGTTTTAACCTTATTTTATTTTTATAAAATTTATTTATAGAAAGGTTTAAAATATTTTTTGTATCATTTTATGAACAAATGTATTAAAAATCTTATTTTTTAAAATTTAGATGATAACAGAGAGCTGAGCTCTCCCATCCATAGAACAGAGGAAAAGTTTGCTGTTGAAGAAGTTAAAGCAGAACATAGATCTGCAAAACCTGTCGCAAGATTAAATAGATTAGCAGCTCTTGCTTCTGAAATTAATAATTGGGAGGATGACTTATCCCACCCAACAACTGTAAGTTTTAATTTTATCGAGTTAAATTATTTTATTTATTTGCCAAACGTTTCTATAAAATAAAATAAAATAAACTATTTTTAGATAAAGCCTACTACTACTAAAGCAGAAAGGGTGCAAGCAAAACTTAATGAGCAAGTAAAAAATGGATCAGATTCGCAACCAAGTACTAGTGGTACAAATGCAACCAGCAACAAAAATGGTAGTCCACTTAGACCTATGAAATGGGACAAAAATGTTTTGGAAACCTTGGTAAGAATAATTGAATTTGAATACTTTTCTGCAGAAATCTTCAAACTCAAGACTTAAATAAATTGAATTATTGGACAGAAAATAACAATTAGCTTTAATCAAAATAATATTATTTAAATAAAATATTACTATGCAATATTAAAAAAAATATTTTATAATAACTATAGTACAAAATATTATTTATTTTGAATTTTTTAATACAAATTTGTTAAGATTAATTTTGACTAAGTTGATGGTTTTCTGCATTAAAGCATTCATTTACTTCCAAGTAGTAAGCAATCCTTTAAATCCCTATACCTCCATACATTCGAATGTTGACAAGTGAGAATATGGAAGAGTTAGTTATTCATTGTCACTTCACTGCACAAAAAATGTTTCACAGGAGGCACAGGGTTTTACTCGCACTAAAAGCAACACGCGCCTTGTGTATGACTATAAGGGTTGTTCTCAGGGGTCAAGTTCTAACCAAAAGAAGTCACCGATGAGGTCACCGATAAAGTCGCCGGTGAAGTCAACAACTTCCTCGATGCTCCAGAAGATCAGCGAGAAGGCGTCCACTGCAGAGAACAAGAGTGCTTCAACGAGTCCGTCGAATTCATCGCGCAGCAACGACAGTCAGCAACAGAAGACTCCTGAAAAGCCGACGATCAAAGGCACCGGTAGCGGTGCTGGTTCCCCAGCAGTCAGTAACGCGCGAATGAATTCGAGATTCGGTTATAATAGTTCTCCTAAAAGTTCCCTCGTACAGTCACCAGGTTCAGTTCTCAGTAAGGCGTCGATGTTCGAGTCGAAGGCGACGGCGGTTAAGACAAAGGACCCCGCTGAGATGACGCTGTCGGAGAGGATGGCGCTTTTCGAGAGAAATAAGGGCGAGGCACTGATTCCGAAAGCACCCCTGACCATGTCCGTTCCTACGAAAATGCTGCTAGAGAAAGATAAGCCGTCGCCAACGCATCATGCAGGTATAACGTTGATATTTTTTGTATTTCAATTAATTTTTCAGTCATTGTGTATCTTTAAATCCCTCAGTTAAAAAAAAAATTGTACATGAAATAACTAACTTAGTTTTAATTTATTTTCAGAACCACCGCGACCAAGAAAGGAAACAGGAAAAGCTGTTGAAGCACAGCGTACAATTTTCGAGAAAGGAACCCGGCCTCAAGAACTGGAGAACGACATTTTGCATACCGTGCAAGTCGAAAGACAGCGCGAACTGGAGATGCTGCGGTCTCGATTTAATCGTAACCGCGAGATGGTACAGACAGCTTTCAGAACCAGCGAAAGTAGCGAGGGCAAGCCAAATTCACCGAAGAACTCACCAGTGTGTCCGGTAAAACCGACTCCCGCAACGGTAAATGTTATATATTATTATATAGCCGAGCACTTAGACTACTCCAGTTTGTCAAGTATCTATCAATTAATATTGAATTACTAATACATTTGTCTGTATTAAAATTAGGATAAAACGCCACCTCCGCCACCACCTCTACCAACTACTCAGAATTCAAAGCAAAATGGCCTTCCAATAAATGCTAACAATTCACCAGTCAAAAGACAAGGTAAATAAAAATGATACCTGTTCATTTTTATTTAAAGTTTTTTTAAATTGTGAAAATTTATAATAATAAAAATTTTTTAATTTGTCTTCATTATCCATTGTAATTACCTTACTGATATCATTTTTTTATTAGTCGTTGCTAGCCCTCCAAAAATAAACTATCAATACAAGAAGTTGACTGATGTAAAACGCATAAAAGTGTCGCCACCAAAACCAGGTCATTTATACCCGGATCTTACTAACATTGAATCAACTACAACGGAATCTGATACAGAATTCACAACCGAAAGTACAGAGGCTGAAACTGCAACCTTTGATGAACCTACTGACACTGAAACAGGAACTGAGGCAGAATATTGTGTTAATGTAAATATATAAAATAATTTAAAATTAATATAATATAATTTGATATAAAAATATTGTTCATAATATTTTATATAATTTTTGCAGAATCAGTATTATGATAATGATAATAGCAGCGATGATGATGATGACATAGGAAATACAAGTCTTGGACGTAGCATATTGCAGGCTGTAAGTCAGCAACAAAACTCGTTTAATAAAAAGGTAGGGTGACAGTTTTTACAATTTTTGTAATATAAATCAGTTTACCTAACATTTTCGAAATTGAACTTTATTTTTATTTACAGAGATCGATAGACCCTGATCCTGATAGCACGACATCTGATATTTCAGTGCTTGATGAAATGGACGAGTATCTTGATGAGTGTTTAGCTCTCCAAGAATGTGGAGAAGAAGGTCCGACACCACCTAAACTTAACCGTGGTGGAAAAAGTCCTTCTGCTGCTTCTCATAGTTTTAAGTACACTCAGGGGTAAATATATCTGAAAATTAATATTACTAATATTATTAATGATGTTATAAATCTTTAATTATTTTATAATTATGATTCTAGATCAAATTACAAATCACCGATCAAAATAGTTACTCCAGTGTCATCACCTAGGAAAGAGCAGTATGTTGTAGAAGGCGATTCTTGTGTACCATTACTTCATAGCGTTAGTCTTTATAGAAAACAACAGTCTCAGGTACTGTTAGAATTGAAATCCGATCTATCATTATTCAGAAATTAAGCTTAATTCATTACATTATAAAAATCTTTGTTTTTCAGACCCCTAAAACTCCAGCTCGTGTTGTTTCTCGCGTACCTGAAGTTACGGATCCTGCGCCTTCTTATTCGGCTGATGATAGAGAAGCTTTATTAGTTCTAGAAAAAGTAAAACGATTACTTGATGAGGTACAAAAAGAACAGACGCAGATTGGCCAGGCTAGTCAAGCGTTAAACCTGTGCAATTCTACAATAGAATTTACTGATTCTCGAGAACAAGTTGAAGCAGAGAGGCTTTTATTAGTCGCAAGTACGTAATCTACCTTTTACGAACAAATCTTAGTAGTTGCACATAATATAAACAGAATGTATTATATTTAATTTCTTATACAATTATGTTTTAATTTTTATTTATAATTTTTATTATAGCTCATAGAAGACAAGCCGCATTGAACGAAGTTCAACGGATGAAAGTAGAAGGAACATTAAGACCAGTCGTTCCTGGAGCTCCAGAAGTTCAAGAGAGTGGATCTCTTACTATTTCAGCAATAACTTTACCGCTTAAGCGGGACTTTTACCGTCAAATGGAACCTGGTAAATAAAATTATACAAATTGTCACATCATTTCAAGATTTCTTAGAATTTTTATACTAAATGATAAATAATTATACTAAAAATTATTAAAATAATGTTTCAGATACATGTCTTCATTTTATATGCTTGGTGCGTCACATGGAGCATGTAATAGCAACTCCTGTTGTTCAAGCGGAGCCGGGCGATTCGTGTCTACGATTTCCTTCCACATTGAAGTTGCAAGACTTGTACAGCGATTTTAAAGTAACAATTGAGGTTTACTCCTTAAAAACGCGTGCGGAAATTCTTCCTCATGAAATTAAATATCACATTCACAACAGTAAAAGTAGTAGTAGTGGTAGCTCCAATATCAAAAAGGTATATTTTATTTAATGATTACAATAAAAAAATGTTAGTACGGCATTATTATATTATGTTATATGACTATTTTAGAGTGGAAGCAAAACACCGAAAAAGAATAAAAAAGAAAGTAAACTTGTGATGCCAAACATCCAAAGTCCTGCTGGACCATCTGCAGTTCGAACAACAGCTTTTGCACTTGCTGGATATGTTGTATTTAGTTTGAAGGAAGTTCACAGGCAACAATTTACATTGAATAAGGTATTATCATTATCATTTTGTTTCCTATAATGACATCCTTAAGTTGTAATTTGTATATTGCAATATTTATCTACATTTTAGGTTCCTCCATGGTCTCCTTTAGAGGGGCGCCTACAAATGCACGTTTCGTGCGAACTTACAGTTTCCGTTGATCATCATGGTTTTCTAACTATGTTCGAAGATGTATCAGGTTTCGGTGCGTGGCATCGGAGGTGGTGTTTACTTAAAGGAGCAACCTTATCTTATTGGAAATATCCAGACGATGAACGCAAAAAAACTCCTATTGGAAGTCTTGATTTACAAAGTAACTTAATAAATCTAAATTTTCTTGAAAGAATTGATTTCCTCTTTGCATTAATATATTTAATTATTTATGATTTAATTCCAGGTGTAACAACAACAAATGTAAATTTAGTTTCACGGGACATCTGTGCAAGACCTCACACATTTTTACTAGAAACTACGAGACCAGCACAACCGGGAGATACCGATAGTCTTATTATGGTTAGAAATGGCCCAGAAACCACAATCAGGTAATATATTTTTTAGTAAAAAAGCAATTACCAGTCATAAGTTCAGATTTAACTTGAAAATATGTTTTTAGGCACCTTCTATCGGCTGACACAAAAGAAGACAGACTAGAGTGGTGCTCTAAACTCAATAAAACCTTGCATCTAATTCGGGCATGGGGAGGTACATCAACGTAATTATATTAAGAATAATATATAAATATTAGTCCTAAAAGTATGAAATCTGTTTTCGTATTTGTATGAAACGGTGCCAAAATGGTACAAAAATTAATTTTGCAACGTTTGAGAAATAATGAGTTTTAAAAATTGACTATCTCTATTTGAGGTAGAAATAAAACTTTGAAATATAAGTTTCTTCGTAAATTATAATCTTACATAAACTAATTAAATTGTGGTTATTCTTGTTATTAATAATAGACGTTAATATTTTTATCAAGTTTCTGTTACTATTTTGTTTATATTAATATATGCTATTTAAGTTATGCTATATATTAATATATAAAAAGTATCATATTGATAAGTTTTTGTGAAGTTATTATCGTTTAAAGAACTTCATGTTTATATTTTAAAGGATGAATTTGTATGAACTATATTTTTGCCAATAACAATATTCCTTTTATAAGCCAATTTCATTTTTTTCAAACAACAGATAAATTAAATTTATAATTTTATAATTTTCAATTCTTCTAAAGCATATAAATAAGAATTAAAATTAAATGTTATTTGTCACATTAAAAGAAAATTATTTTGATATCAGATTCATCCTATAAAAGAGTAAAGTCGTATTCTTTTCCGCCAGAATCATCAAAATCGCCAAAAATCCAGCATTTCAAGTTATTGTACAAATTGAATAATCGCAGTTTAAAAGGTTTTTGTGGATAATTATTATTTAATAATTGATTATTGTTTATTTAGATAGATATACTAGATGAATTAGTGTGTCTTAACCGAATTATTGTAAATATTGAACTAATAATACTCTAATCCAATGTATTTTGTAATATTATATATAGATTTATATATCAATACGGTATTTATACATACACGTTGTATGTATACTTATATGTCGTTATGATTAGAACCATGACTTTGTATGTTTGTATTGTTACTAATATTGTCACTCGACTTTACCATCTGCTATAGCATTTATGTTTTTTGACATATTTAATATTTGTACTGAAAATACAAACATTTGGAGTAGTATTAAAGACTTTTAATAAAAAAGCAAACGCATTTTATTTAATATGTCCTTAGTAATCCAAAATTTTTAATTTATTTATTGTTTGGTGTTACTTTGGATAATTGATTAAGTGAAAAAATGTTTAAACAGATTGTTTATTCTTAAACTATGTACTTAAAAAAAATCATAAAATTGACACACGGTGCTGTTTTGACCTTAAGCTAAAAAATATTCCATTACTTCGAAAAAATTTGATATCTTGTAGAACTTTTTTCCAAAAATTTCAATCCAAATCATACCAATTTTAATTGCTAACTACTAAATATTAATTTTTATTGCTCTCAAAATAAATAATTGATAAAAAAATCAATGATTTCGAAAACTAAATTTGAGCTTTTAGTTACTCAGATCAGTTTAACTTTCTGATGTCAATTAAAGGTTATATCAATAAAATTTGGAAAAAATGACAATAAAATTTGTTGTATATTTTCAATTATATAGCATATTTATTTTTTGCGCTGTGATGAATTACATTTGATACATAAAAAATTCATACTTTAATCCTATCAAGCGCAGTATTTAAGGTATAGGTGTAACGTGTGAAGGATACAAAAACGTCCTTTGATTACATTTTTTTGTTTAGGTAGTAAAATAAATGTCAGAACTATTTACATATTTTTTTCATTAAAAAAACACAGCTGTAATAGTATATTTATCAATTGAATACGGGTAGTTATAAAATCTCATAGTAAGAAAAAATAACACGCTGCATGCAAAAGATATCGCGATTTCAAATACGATGTACCTATGTAATTTTAACGATTATATTGAATTTTTACTCTGCACATAAACGGTGTAAATTATATACAAAAACTACATTTTTTATGAATCTCAAAATAACAATTATAATGTAAAATAACTAATGCAACAATGGTTAAATAATTCTTTGTTTTTGTAAATTAATTAGTTATAAATTTATTTTGATTAAGGTATTAAGTAGTTCCAAAGCTTAATTAAACATTTTAATTCAATTTAATGAATAGTCATTGATAAGTAAATATAAAAAAGGAATAGAAATCATTATTAGAAAAAGAAACTATAGGCAAAAACAAATTACATTAACGATGTTTATTCAAAATTAAATGCATATTATCGATTAAATAAGTATTTTTAGTGTTTTCACTTTTTTATATTAGGAACGGAAAGTTAGTACCTACGTATCCTTGGATAATAAAGATTTGGAACTAATACCCGTCATTCTTTAAAAACGCATAAGTGATACAATAAAAGGATGGTCTAATCAATACAAGCTTGTTACAGTTATCCAATCTACAATAATAATAAACAATCAAAACTTGAACTTCAAACAAAGAACCTCGTTAAAATCACACAAATACATCAACCATCTCAAAATCTCATCAAAGCGCATCGTAAGAGGAGCATCAGCAGCAACGGTCGTATTCATGCAGCGAGAGGAGGAGAAGAAAAACCAGAATAATAGAAGACAGGCCGCGTCGTTAAAGCAGCGTGATCGTCGGATGGAAGCCGTCCTTGTCGGCCTTGTAGTCGACCCTGTAGGTCTTGCCGTCGGGGGTCTGGTACTGGAAGCTGCCCGTGACCTCGAGTGCCTCGTCGTCCGTGCCCTGGTTGACGATCACCGCCGTCTCTTCCTTCTTGTGGCCGTCGCTCTGCTCGTAGCTGTAGTGGTAGCCGTCCACGCCGATGTTGTTGTTCTCCTCCTGCTTCGTTATCGTGATGCCGGAGTATTGGTTGCCGGCGCCCTGCTGGGGCGCGCACAGGCAGCCTGCCACCATGAGGGATAGGACGAGTATCTGAAACAGGAGCGGGGTTATTGGTGTATGTGTGTGGTTGCTGGGTTTAAGAGAGTTGGTGTATTTTTTTAAGGAAGGTTTCGTTTGGTTGAGGAAGTGCTTTTGGTAGCGTTTCGAGTTTTTTTTAAGATTGCTTGGCAAGAAAGTGGCTCAGTGGGAAGGAAACGTTTAAGATAAAAATTTAATGAATTAATGAATTATTTTGGTCGGAATCTTTTTTTGTGATTCCATCAATCAATCATGTGGCAATCAACGTGACATATTTATCGCACATCTTTGTTGCTGAAAGTATCTCCGTGACACTTTTGTGATTTAAATATGTGAAAATGAAGAATCATTTATCATTTTGTTATCGAGGATTCTTATAAGCTTTTTTATAATTTAACAGTTTTTTGCTTATAAATAAATTTTGAAGATTTAGCAAAACTTCACATGATTTTAAGCACTTGTAGTTACTTATTATAGGTAGTGTAAAAAGTACCAATTATTAAAAAGATGTATAGTAAAAATTTTATATCTCATCCGTCTACTATTATATACATGTGTTGGCAATATTACTCTTGGTGCCGAAAGTGAAAAATTATCTGTCAGGTTGTTACTCTTCTGTCAGCTTAGCTAAAAAATGATCGTGATTTTAAATGATAATCGTGATACCAAAAAATTATTCACTTTAATCTTTTTTATTTTTTATCATTTTATATTTTGTACTGTATTTTATTCATTTTATATTTTGTAATTCACATTATTTTGGTTGACAATGTAATTTTATTTTCTTTAAGCTAAACAATTGCATATTTCGAAAATATGATTAATAAATATTATTTATTTACGAACATTTGTGTAAGATGTAGCACTTACAATTTCTCAATTAGTTTTCATATTTGAGTTCTTATATTCAATTTGGTTATTTTTTTATAAAGGTAATTTTATCCATTTATTTTTGTCTTTAGAAAATAGAGATTATTAAGAAAAACAATTATCCTCTATTGAATAAGAAGTAATTGCTGCAACGATTAGGGCAAATAATCATGATTTGAAAATACAATCTTTCAATTTAACTTTAAATTTATCTTGCATTTTGTCTTGATATTGATTCAATCAAATCAATTAGTGAACACTAATTGACTATAAAATAGAGACATTTAAAATTTTAATTAATTTTATTTTTTCTGCGATATGATCGATGTTCGTTTTATATTTTTTTATTTCTATTTTAAAAATATGTAAACTTTATGTTTAATTTTCATGTAAAAATTTAAATGGAATGAAATCATATTTGTCTACTTGTATTATTTTGAATATAATAGTGGTTTTAAAAAATTTGAGTTTGATTCCTTTTTTTCAGTTATTTGATTTTTTAAAGTTTCTATAAATAAAAAAAATAAGTCTAATTTGATGTGTTTATTCATTTGCAACCACATTCTTTTTATCATTACGGTAAGATGATGCGGTCATAAAAGTAACAAATAAAAATATTAAAATAATAAAAACTACAAAGTACGAGACATCAAAACTTTCATTAAAAATATCTTAATAATTTTTCTGTAGAATGTTATCACATAATAAGAAACCACTTTCTAAAACTTGCATACCATCATCAAATCGATAGTATGCATACACAATTACCAATGCAAATTGTGTAACTCACGCAAAGAAATTTAACATCTCTAAACTAACAAAGCCAAAAAAATCTCATCTTTCCACAATTCAAAACCCATCCCCAAACCCTCTAAAACCATCTCACCACCCGTACGAACCACCTCCCGCACCCGGATCCACCCATTACTCAACTCCCAACTCCCTAACTTCCAACCCATGCATCCAGAAAAAGAGCCGCCGCCTTCAAACAAATCTCCCGATCAAATCAACCTCCTCAATCGATCTCTCGCCTATACCATCCAAAAAATCGTTAAGTAGGCCGATCAGCCTCATCCCAACAGCGAGGATGAGCTCTCTCCCACCTATATACATGCATATATACACCTATCCATACATTGTACCCAGCACGCTATACGTGTCCCCTCTGGGCCCGAGCGCGCGCCGGTGAACTTTAACTTTCTCCGTGCCACCTCTGTATAACGTTTGACAATTTTACGTAACCGCCTCGCCCGCAAGCGCGCCAGTCACGATCGAATCGAACGGCACTCGCGCTAAGAGCCTCGGCTTGTAGCCTCGGAATTTTTTTGCTTCTCTGGATACTCTCGGGAGCGATGCGCGAGGTAGATCATCTCGCGGCTGTATCTGTATGGTGGATGCTTGCCGCGCGTGCTGTCAAAAGTTAAGTCGTTGCTTTTAGGGAAATCGGTTGGGGTTTTTTTGTGGTGGGTTTGGGTTTGTCGATCGAAGGTGGGATTGTGGGTTTTTTAAGGGGAGCGGGTGGATTGACGGGATGGAGGAGGGCATTGTTGAGTGAAAAACTACCGCTGGGTTAATTGGTGGTGAGGGTTTTGTTTTCTGATGGGGTGAATGGAGGATCGGTTTTGTTTTGTGGGTTCGTTGCGATGGTGTCGGCTCGGTACTGTCATTGTCTGAATGTATAGCCACCAATTAAATGCATTTAATTAGTGTTGTAGACTTGGGGGAGATGGAAATGCACGCTTTGGGATTGTTTGATTGCGAGTTATGCAATCTATTTATACGAAATGTAAAAGTATTTAGAGTTTTTATTGCTAGATAATCAGTTTAACGATTTATTGCTGGAATTTCTATTTCTTGCTGTGGTTTGAAAAAATTGCAATTTGTATATGCACCCTGAGTGGAGTGGTATTATGTCGTTATCTTTGTGTATTGAATATTTTCATGGAATTAGTGTTAAAACAACATGAAATGCAAAATTCAAATATATGCATAATTTAGTTAGGCATAACTTAATATTTACTATATCTGTAAATTATTCTAATAAATTAAGGAATTTTTATAACGAATAAATTTCAAGTAGGTACTAAATTTTTACAGAATTTCGATATTTTTCAAATATTTTTATAAACTAAAAATATATTTGAAATTTGTTTTAACAAACTTTTTTTATTTTTACTATTATACAAATTCCATCTAATAGTTTATCTTCTAATGTAATTGCATTCCAAACGAAAAAATAATAAATTTGTATCCAACGATTTAAGCAAAATTATTAACTTAGTAAACAAATTTTTAAATAATACATCAGACGAATTGAGTATGCGTTTCTTATGCATAAAAAATTCACAAAGAATTTATTCAAATACTCAGTATGAAAACTTAATTAACTTACTAAAATGTGATAACCAGATGAGCAATTTTCTCGTTTACTTAAAGTGACCTTTTTTGCATAACATAACTTACAACCTTATCTCGTTTAAAATTTATTTTAGTCGTTAAGACAACGCAAAAAATGACGCTATAATTTAACAAAGTTTTAATATAGACATTTATATGCAATTTTCACCTTACACAAAAGGTTACATCAAAAGCAGTTTTACAAGAAAATAAACAATGTTTGTTAACGCGCCTGACGAAGCATTCCATGAATAAATAATGAATGGAAAAAAAATCTAAAAATGCAGAAAACGGTTATTCGGAAGTTACACAAGCCAGAAACCGTTTAGCTCGTGTTTCTCGCGTTAATCCAAAAGAGAAACAAGCAATAAAAACTTGCATTTTTAATCTCAAGCTGAAGGCGATAGCGATTTCTGGCGCATAATTCAATCCGCGCCCGTATAATTTTCCATAAATCCACAAACTTTAAAATCAAACGTTCGCACAATATCGAAAACCGCTACCAGTGTCGTAACCCACAAATTTAAAAAAAAGATATATTCACAGCCTCCGCCGTCAAAACGGCCGAGAACCAGACATAATAAAATTCAGCGATCATCCCGCAGGGCACAATGCCACCACGTTACCCAAACACTCACCCAGACAGGCACCAATTACAAAAGAAAAAAAAGCCAAAAAAAAAATCCAAGAATTGCCAAAGCCCCACGCAATCCCCTCAAAACCAATAAACCATAAACAATCCTCGCGTGCTATCGATTTCTAACCGATCTCCCCATCACTTCTGCCCCGCACATCGATCCATACACCCGAAAAACGCAAAGTTTCTCAATCGAAAAAACCAAAGACAGCGCGCTCGCGCACAGCACCGTCGAATAAACGACAAAGTCAAGCGATCCGTCACACAGAGACACTTTCACTGTAAAGGGGAGCTTAGCTAGTGCTACACCCACCGTCTTCATGCTGCCGATTTTGCGTACGTGAAAATTACGAAGGAGGAGATGTCTGGAGGAGCGTCTAATGCAACGCACACACGTGACGTATAATACCGAGGATGCACCGGCGCATCTTGGCTTTATATAGTCGGAATATATCGCACTTTGTGTGCAGTTCTCCCCCCACCCAAGGAGGCTGCAGGGGGACAGGCCTCTCTGTGTCTTTCGCCCCCGTCGCTGCACATTGTGGAAAGGATGCGCCCGAGAGTGTGTGTGTATGTATGCACTTAGTGTATAGGATCGAGACTTTTTTCAGATGCGGCTGAATGGACTGGTAGGGTCCTTGCGCGAGGTCGTGGCTATCATGGGTCTGTTTAGGTGAGGGAAATAGGAATTGGAGAGGTAATGAGATTGTTGGAGTGTTTGGTGAGATGACGGAAATGGCGAAGGGAGAGATGATTAGATTGTTGAAGTGTTTGGTTTTGAGCGTGATGAATTGGGGGAGAGGTGTTTTTGACGATTTGGAAATTAAATTGGCGTTTGATTAATTTGAATGCTGACGGGCGCGTAATTTGATCTGATTGGATTGTTTGCTTTGTGAGCGGGGACTTTTGTTTTGAGCTTATCTGAAAAGGAGCATCTGAGCGCGCTGGTACAAGGAGATCGCTAAGTAGTTCAAGATTTTTTTTAGTCAAGGACGAGTTTTCATTCATTTTTTTATGTATGAATCTTGCTGTGATATGGAGATTTTTGAGGAGGGACAATGTTGTATGAAGAATTTTTGGGTTTCACGGTGTGTTTAAAAATTTTACTAAAATATTCTTTTTTACAGTTCTGTACGTGAGCTACTGGATTTTTCAATTTAACTCTTAAATTAAACCAAATTATTTAATGATTACCTTAAAATTACAGTATTTCCGCAGCACAAATTATTTTTGTTCGAATATTTTATTGAAGTAGTCATTCATAAATGCTGTAATGGTATGATCGAAATCTATTCTAAGCTAATGCCAGGGGCAAGCTGATTAATTTCCTAAAACAACATTATTATTTTTGAAAAATCAGCATTATAAGATTACAAATAGCTAATTGCTTTGTTTTTTTTAGTAAGGATAAATATCCTACTGTCATTCGACTTGTAGTGAGTAAGCGCTGTTTGTGTATACCCTTCGTAACATTGATTATTTCAAGTACGCTATTACTAAGCACGATTAAGCCTATAATTAATCCTTCCACATAAAAAAGGCGAATAAATATTTTTATTTATTAGCGCTCATCTTCACTACTTTATAAACATAAAAAAGCTAATGTTACTTTTCGTTTATAGTTTCCATTCTCTTATTGAAACAGTAATGAGTAGTCGCCGAGAAAACACTTGTATATTAACTAAAATGATGGGAGTAAAGAAAAACAGGCTGGTTAAAAAAGTGAATGTTGACTACATTAATACGTGTAACTCACCATTCATTAAACCTTCAATAGACTTATGCTTTATCAATGTATATAATTAGATTATCTTATTATAATTTCATACATACACGCCTACTTTCATAGATATGGTTACAAGAGAAAGGGAGTTCCTCAGTAGTTACCGGGAGCTCGATGAATATAATAGCTCTTAGCTCGGCTGTCTTGACAAGCTGAGTGTCATGATGGTGTTGTTCTCTCTGCTTAGAAATGTACGAGTGGTTTCAAAAACTACTTCATGAATAAGGGAAGAGATTAGATATCATTTAAACAAATTTTTGTGTGTTGTCCTAGTTGGTTGTTATCCGAGTTTCGAGATAAGCTTAAATTTTGTAAGCGCTTTAGGAATGCTTAGGTCGGGATTTCGAAAGTTTTAAGAAATTATTGTAGATTATTGTAACCGATATAGTACAATATATAAATAATAATGATATAGTAGATTAATATTGTTATTAAATAAAAAAACATACTGGTAATAATTTAACAAGCGAAATTCGTATTTTTAATTCACTAAATTATTTCCTTATGTACATATTTTAAGCGAACTATTTTTTAAAGATGTGAAGGGCACTTTTTTTTACTTAGACTTTATCGTTTTTTTAAAAACTGACTAAAAACTTATTTTTCTTATAATTCTATTCAATACACTATTAGTCCACTATTTAATACACTGAAAATGTAAGAAACAAAATTCTTACTGTTTCTTTGAAAATCAGCTTAATATTCAATACCTATTATGCGTTAAATTGATAGAAAAATGCCAAATTAAAATTTTAGTTTACCGTAATAAAGGTATACGCATTTATGGTAATTTAACAAAAGAATCTGAAAAATTTATTTGTATCAGTGTAGTAATTAAGTAGTTTAACCTTTATTCCTTTTACGGACCAATACAGAGAACAATAAATGCATAACTGATAAAAATTACAGAGCGGATGAATGGGATCATTAAAATATCTATTTCACGCGCAATATCAATTTAAAATTCTAAATATGAATCCACAAATATCCATTTGCATATTTTCAATGTTTTTATCTTACCATGTACGGCGCGTATAATAGTTGGGCTATATTAACCGAGCTTTTATTTTAGCCTCGACTTTTAAAAGCATATTATTTTTCCTTAATAATAGAGACGAATTTAACGCTGTCGAGTAAAAACGTTTAATAGTCACGCTAAAATTAACTGCAGATATAACAAAACCCTCGACTTTTTCCGCGAATCCAAAACTATATTAAACCGCGCTAGCTGTTAAAACTTAAAAACACCACCAAATTGCTTTAGTTCAAGGAGAATGCAATTCACATCTCGTCGCGTGAGCAAAATCCAAGCGCGCCTTTCTCGAGCCTCCATTCGATTTTCACGAAATCGCTTAAAACTTCCAATAATCCCGAAAAAAAAAGATCCCAAATAAAATTCGCTTTTTGCCTACTTAAACGGCGATTACGAAACCTGCTACATGTACAAGTCATTATTCATCCCCACACCTGCATTACGTGGATACTCTCCCGCGAAGCTGACAGATCGACGTATCGAATATACCCGGAAGCAAAGGCGCCACCCGAAAGCCAAAATCTTCCTCGGGCGTCGGCGATCGGTTAATTTACGAGAAACGGTTACATTAAAACCGGCGCTATCACCGAATACATAATGTCAGCGTGTATTGACGCCGTAGAAAGTGTTTATTCCTGGGATGCGCAGAAATTTAATCGATCGGATGGGTAATATGCTAATTTAGAAATTTTGTTTTCCAATGTATACCGGATTTTTGGGTGACTGGGCAGGCGCGGATTTTTGGGTAAGCGAGATTATGAGTTATGTATTTGCAGATCCGTAGTGAGTTGGTTTTCACTTTGGGGGAGATGAATTCGGTCGGTTATGGGTGATATGGTTAATTTGTGATTGGCGTTTATAGGAAAGTTTAGTGCGTGTGTACTAATTATTTGCTTGACGATTGACGAAATGAATTGTTAAAATAATGTATACAAGAATTAGATCTTTGTATGCAATAAACATTTCAACCATTATAATTTAAACTCAATTTTTAAAATTTCTAATTTTTCAATCTTATTTGATTATCTCTTTTGCTGTTGCCGAAATAAAAATTAAACTTTTTTTTTAGTTAATTTAATACTGTAAGTACTAAACATTAAACACACTAGTAAAGCTCTTAGCTGTGCTATAGCTAAAGTGATTTCACATCTCCGCATTTGTCCAGTAGCTTATCTATAAAAATCTCGAGGAGATATGTTCAGGTTATCCTTCCTGGCTGAGAACATCGTTGAAAAAAATCCTTTTTGTTATCCTTTTTACAATATCTAGCTTCTTTGATCTGATTAATCGTTCAAACGTATAGATATACGCTAAATGTTTGCTTGTACATTTAGATGGCTGCGCAGGTGAAGATAATTTCTTTTTTTACCTATAGTTTGCAGCTAAACAAACAATAACTGTTCAAACGTTTTGGAACAATCCAGGAACATAATACGAATCATTATCACGAATAAAAAACAATAGCTAGGAAGTTTGTTTTTGAATAAAAGAATCATAAGTTGATAAAGTTATATACGCAATCTCAATCAGTATGTTATTATGTTTTGTACAGAAAATTATCTAAAAATAAATGCGTCATCATTGTAATTTTTCGCATTGTCTTTCAACAGAAAGAATATCAAGAATAGAAATTTACTTGATTACACGTGAAACTATACAAATATCAAAGAACCATTCATTACAAAATATTTGTATCTAATGAAATATGCCTAAATTACTCTTACTTAATTTCGCATTAAAACAAATTTTTCATTCCAAATAACTTTTTACACATATTTTATATTAAAGTAAATTGAACGAAAGTCCCGGCTATAATCTGCAACAATTTGCACGTTTAAATGCGTAAATTATTCATTTAAACACGTCTGTTTTCACATAACGAAAAGCGCGTCTTCAAGACCCGCTATTTCGAGATCCATAAAAGCCGTTACATAACGAATTACCTAATTTTCCTAGCTTTATTCGCGACGCCTGGCCAATCAACATTTTAGCTTCGTTCGCTATTAACGAATTTACGCATAAAATCGCTATTTTGAAAAAGATGGATACAAAATATTCCTATGAGCCATCAATCATTTAATAAAATTGTTCGGCCACTAATAGAAAATAAGTATAAAAATAAAGTTTACAGGATTTTCCTAGACGATCAATCAAAAACTTTAGAAACTTCTTATTATTAAATTTTATCAAATTGGAATCATTAAACTCCACGATAACTTAAAGGTACACATACTCATTAAGGACCCACATCTCAACATAAAGCTCTAAGTATTTAAATGTAACCCACTACATTTAGC
>UELX01002797.1:8224-27898 GCA_900480035.1 Eupelmus urozonus
ACTTTACTCCCTTGGTGTGTAACATACTATTTCACATTTTTAATTTCTATTTCCTTATTATGGGAATGTTTGAAATTCTATAAGGATAAGGAGAGGTTAATGTTACCATATAATGTTAAGATATGCTCCGAGTTTGATTTCGTAGCGTACAATGTTTTACGAGGCTTATAAAAAAAAATTCTAAATAAATAACTATTGTAGTTCTTTGTTATTGTATACATATATATTTGATACTGTATTCTATGACAGAATATCATTAATATAAAATAATTTATATCCAAATAATGTACGTCATTATGTACCATCTATATCATTTTATTCTAGTCTTGAAAAGAGGGATTAATAAACTCTTTGATCGATTTAATTTATGCTAATTGACTCCTGCTTTTTTCCATCATTTGATGCCACACTACACCCTTAGAAGTTCCACGAAAGCCCACAATCCGTTTCTCTTATTAGCATGTATTGAACTAATTAAGATGATAATCCAAAGGTTTCCCCGTAACATACAACTTGAATCTTTGACTTTTTAAGGATCACACTGAATGGCTTATTCATCTAGATTTATCATCGGAACACTTTTATAAAATTATTTCTTCGTAAACATGATTACACGCAGAAAAACTTAATACTACATAAGGCGCACACGTTACTCTCATCAAAGCCGCAAGAAAAAAGATTTCCCTTTTCACAACTCCGCTCTTGCAGCCAACCATTCTCCACCTTTCTTTCCGTAACACCAGTCATCGTCGTTAGCAGAGGCTTAACAGAGTAACCAAATCCTGAAATAAAAAAACCTAAAGCAACCCTCTAAGCTCCGTACGTACGACTCTGCCAGAATCCGCGGAGGAACGCTCACAGCGACGCGGGAACGCATAAGAATATTACACACACGCGGCCGCGGGGTAGGTGGGCTCGCGTCATGGAAACGGCTTTCCAGCTCCTTTTTTCGAGAGAGAGAGAGAGAACAGCTCGGCCGTAGCTTTGGAAAAAACTTCAGCCAGCAGCAGCAGCCCAGGGATTTCCGCGCGACTCCTGGAGGGAAAAGGAGCAGCGCGTAGAGCAGCCTTCAATTACTTTGCGTGCGCGCGTGTGGAGAAAGGCTCGTAATGAGAAAAACAGCGGCCGCGTTTTCGCGGAACTCTCTCGCGCAAGCTCAGACGATTTTTACACTTCGTTTGATTGTGCGCGTGGATTTTCCCTCTCGCTCCCTTCTTTCTATTTTTTCCTTTTGTTCGCGTGCTCGGGCTTTCTTAAAATTTTACCCTGCAAGCGGGCTGCGCGCGGTTTTTGCAAATTACGTTACAAAGAATGCGACGGATCTTGGATTACCGCGCGTGAATGCGCCTTTCGTTAATTAAATAGCGGATCCTTTCTCGCTGCCGGGGCAAAAGCTTCATTTGTAATCGAAATTGCGAGTGAGATGGGTTTTCATTAGGAAGATCTCGCGAGTGAGGTGGTTTACGTGGACAAGTGATTGTAAATGCCTGTAGATTAATCGGTAAGTAAATAATTAGTGCTAGTTCGATTGTGTTTTAATATGATACTGAATTGACAAATAGGCATTTAATTATAATTATTTATTTAAATCTCTATATAATGCATATATACAATTTGTTTCAATGTACTTTGACTTTTGGTAAACAAACGTTTGTTTTCTCATGGGAAAATCAAGATCGATTGGTTTAGATTTTCCATGACCTAATTCGACATCAATCATGATTATCGAAAAATGCTTTAAAGAATTTTCAGTTAGGTCTTAACTGATATAGGTATATCCTATAACAGAATACGGATGATACGGATATGTGAAGTTAAGTTTAACAAAAAGTAAAAGACTAACAAAAAGTTTTGAATTTACAAAAGGTGAAGTCAACTTCAAACCAATAAATATATCCATAAAAAGTTTTCACTATCTATAAATTCAAAAATATTTCGTTTATTTCTCAAGGTCCGTGAGTATACATGAAGTTGAGAAACAGTACCCGAAAAGTTTTTCGGGGCATTGATTAAAAATTTGAATTCAAAATTTTTATTCAAATTTTGTTAGCTTCTAACATTAAGTTTAGATAAAATCTTTATATTAACAAAATTTTAAAATGTTTATATTGAAAATAAATAATTGTATATAAAAAAATATATGACTTATTTCAGAATTTTAAAATTTTGTGAGTTCTACGCATTTTTTACAATAATTTGTTTAAGTGCAAAGTTATAAAAACCTCTAAATAGACTATATTTTGTACATTGTCCTTAAAGGAATGAATTTGTTAATAATGTTGTCATATTGCTTGGTATTATAATCTTCTCGCAACTGCTAAAGTATTTCGTAAAGTTAAGTTTGGAAAACCTACTTTAGCAAAGAAAATTACGATACTATAACATGCAACGTCTGTTGTAGCGAAAAAATTTTAAGAGTCAAAAAAGGGTAAATGTCATTCTAATAAGAGGCTAATTATAAGCTATTACAACGAGCTTTCTAGGCGCTTAACAGACTGATTAAGACATATCGTAGCGTCGCGTGCCGCCGAAGAATTACCATCTTTGACAAAACAGCATACGTGTACTCGTACGCCCCGAACTCTCGGCACAACGTACACAACTTTGCCAGATTTACCAACTTTCGTGCATGGAAATTTAAAAGCCTCTAAATTTACCTGTCTTCTCAATAATTCACAAATTATACCCTACAGACTACGTTTCAAAAACACAGTTCACCCTACAGCAGCTAATAATATGCTTACTTGTTAAAGTCTCAATCAGAATTACCGAAATTCCTGAATCACCCAGAAATATTCACCTATCCTCACCCATTCAGCCCTACATCCTCTCTCTTCTCTCTCCGTCTCAGCGAGGCTCTCCCTTCAACATAGAGAAGCGATCCTCGCTTAGGCGCACGTATACATAAATCAGCCGTCGACGCGTGTATATAGGGGTAGGTCAGTGCAGAGCTTGCACGCTGGATATCCTCGCGCGCGCGCGTGGGAGGCTAAAACTTTCAGGCGTAGGGGGCTGCAGCCTCGAGACACGCGAATTTAGGGTGGCTCGTTGACGTCGGCGTTGCGTCGTCCCCGCTGGGTTACGCACGAGTGCCCGTAGACGCGTCCGAGACGCGCTTTTTTCTCCTCTCTCTCTCTCTCTCTCTTGCGTGCAGCCGGCGTCTCGTCACTTTTTTTTTGCCGTACGTGTCTGGAGAGCTGGACTGCTCGTGTCTTACAGTGTTTGCTTCTGTCATTGGTGGTCAGTGAAAAGAATCGATTGGGGGTTATCGTGAATGAATAGTGTTGTGGATGATTGAGAGAGTTTAGTAGAGTTTAGTAGAAACTTGAGAGTATTACGAGGTAGGCTGTTTGGGGAAATTGGTAATTTTTAAAATAAACTAGTGGTTTGACTTCTGCAAAAATGAAGTTTTTAATACAAGGCACGCGAGCGCATCTCTCAAATTAAAGTTCTAATACTGTTGTAAAAATTGATTTTTCATCGATTATTATTTCAAGGGATTGATTTTTAATTATATTTATGTAAAGAGAAATCTCTGGTAGAACTAATTTTATTAAATAGCCATTTAATAGCCAGTTAATGGTTTAAAACCTAAGAATTGGCTATAAAACAACGAGTGTATTATGAGAATGTTGTTCCAATTATTCGAATGTTTTATTCTTAATTTTAATTATAACATTCTTAATGAGGTTTTCATAATACATAATTGTAAAATGATTATAATATAAAATAATTCACATCGTTTTTACTATACTTCTAAAGATACTTATAACATTGAATATTCTCAGTAGAAAAATACGATTCGATCAGACTTTGGATAATCTAAAATTGTTAAAATTTAACTTGATTTATTAATTCAATTTTCTTCTTAATATTTGATGAAATTATTAAATTAATTATCAAATTGAAAATTTATATACGTAAAAAGAATCCAACAGGTCAAAAGTTGACTGCCAGCCGAAAGCTATTTTCCGACAACCATTCCCAGCAAAATCTTTCGATAAATTTTTTCAGAATCAACAAGTACGTTAGTACTGTACTCATGCTCTCCTTCCCTTGCCATCCTCTTGCCCTTCTCCTGCCGGCGCGCGACTGGAATCGTGCGAAAATGCACACGCCAGGACTATGTAAAAATACTTTCGGCCTGTGCAGCCAAGTCGTGCGCTGCGGTAAAGTGTTTTCTCTCTTTCTCTCTTTTTCTTCTCTTCTCTCTCTCTCTCTCTCTCTCTCTCTCTCTTTCTCTCACACTCTAGCTTTATGTCTCTCCGGCTTGTTTGAATATGTAAATGGGAACTAATACCCCTCGCGAAGTAAGAGAGTCAGGGACTCCAAACCACTTGTAACTATTCAAACAATGGATGCAACAATTTTGCCAGTTTGGATTTCAACGAGATTTCATTTAATTTGCCAATTGAGACCGCTTGTATGTGCTGCTTTTCTGCTATTTTGTATCGGAAACTACAAAACCTTATATTCTCGAACAAACGAAGTAAGCATGTAATGTCTTGATTAAATTTTAAAAACGAAAAAAGAGCGGTACGTAATGAAGTTATGAAGATTGTTAGATTATAAATATGATTAATAATATTTATTATGATTTAAAAATGTTTTCTTTTAAATGATTTTCATATTCTATTCGATTTATTATTATTTTTTTCACCTAAAAATAATTCGATTTTTGACAGAAAAATTAAAAAAAAATCCAAATGATTTAAACTAATTCTCATTTAAAAATTTAACAATAAATTTATACTGCAAACACAAGGGCACAGTCGATCGCTTCACGTTATACATGTAAGAGATCCTGCTGCACTCGATGTAACCGACACACCAGCGCGCAACCAATTATATGAATATCGAACATTTTAATACTTATCCGAGCGCATTTAGCTGCTCGCTTCTAAACGAACGGAAAAAAAGAGAGAGAGAGCCGAGCAAACATACAAGACACAAAGCCTGCCTCACAGGTTATCCGTAAACATCCTTTTTTTTTCAAAAAAAAAAAACACCAACCCTCTCGCGCAGCCGCGTTATCGTCGCGTTGAATTGATAATTTTCAGTGCATGAGTAATTTTTTGAAAAAAGCGCCCGTCAAATAAAAAACCAGCGTTGTGCGCGAGAGAGGCAAAAAAAGCGAGAGAGATAGAGAGAGAGAGAGAGAGAGAGAGAGAGAGAGAGAGAAGCGAGCGTCGAAGCGAGAGCAACGTGCGCGCGTGTACATCGTTCAGAGAGTGAGAGAAGACGGCAGAGGCCGGAAGTAAGAATACGCACGTATCTGCCTGGTTTGATACTAAGTCAGGCATCGCTTTAGTTAATAAAACGTCCTTAGGGGCGAGAGAGAAAGAGAGAGGCCGCGCCGCTTTGCTGCGTAATGCAGCGTGATGCTCTCTCTCTCGCTCTCTCCTCTCTCTACACACACTCTCTCCTCGCTCTATGCGCTGCTGCCAGGCTCTATTTTTATTTTTAGTACAGCGGCACAGTGTATGTGTCTGCGCGGCGTACGCGCACACGCTAGAAAAGTCCGCGGAGCATTTCGCGCGCAAGAGGAATACACTCTCCTTTTATCTTCTCTCGCCTATGGCTCGGACAGTTCGTGTGCGTGCTTGCATATGCGGCTACGAAAAGAGGCTGGCGGTATATCCCTATCGGAAAGGCGGATTTTTTTTTTTTTTAGAGGCGTGTAAGTAGTAGCGATGTTTCGATATTTAGAGTAATGGTGTTCTGTGGAGCGGTGGTGTTTTGTAGGTGTGTTTGAATGTATTGGCTAGTTACCGTTTTGTGTTAGAAGAAAAAAGGAAGGCTTGTTGCAGTTTAGTTTAATTTCCAATTTGCTGCTGATAATTTTCTATTCTTTTAATAACACTTTCATGATTTTTATAGCTCGGCTACTGTGGATGCAAAAAATAATGAACACGAGGACTTGAGTTTTATGTCTGTATTTTTATACGTATACTTGTAAATAAACTTTTCGCCATCGTCTAGATTAAATTTCTGCTCTTGCATCCTCAGGGAGGGTTGTAACGTCTTTTACGAGTCTTTGAGATTTTGTTTTTGTCTATAAACAGTAAGTTTTACAAGATCATGTATAATGCATAAGATTACTCTTGTAAGTTATAATTTTATAGTTTACGGCATGTTATTCACCTGAAATTTCTAATTAGAAATATTCATATGTCATAAAAATGTTTATTTTGCTATTTCTTGTATTCAAGAAGAATGATACTAAAACAGGATGTTCATATGCTATACTATAATTGCTTCTTTTGGCAAACGAATTTAAATATTACGTTTTTAAAAAACTTTGAAAAGTTAGCTCTAGCAGGTGCGAAAAAGTTCAGTTATTCCTAAATCAGATTTCGTTAACCATGCAACAGAAAAAGGAGCTATAATAAATAGGACAAATATGTTTTGATGCATTTTTTTAATTTTTAATGTACCAAAAGAAAAATTTCGATAAAATCTATTTATTTACTAAAAATTCAAATGGAAGATACATAATGGTACAAAACAATAGTAACTTGAGCAAAGTAACTTTTATCATAAACATTTTAACAAATCGACAAAATTTATTTTCACAGTCAATTTTTTATGTATACTGGATCAAATTCTGTAGGTATATTTTTGTTTTAAAAATAAAGTATTTAATAGATTTTTCTATTTCAATATATAAATTTTATAAATTTTAAGAGCTTTTCTGTAAGCTTACGAACAAGCCTATGGATAAAATTGCATTTTTTAAATTGATTTGGCTTCTCTGTTGGTGTCATTTTGGCTTGAATATGAAATTTAAAAATTGAATATAGAAAGTGATACAATACCAATATTATGGTAAATTTATTAATATTTTATGTTTAAAAATTAAAAAGTTTTTGAATTTTATCATAATATGTGTTCACGCAAAATGACGTTGTTACTACAATCAAATCCATCCAAAAATATCAATTTTATCCACTCATGGATAAATCCAGTGCAGTCATCTGATACCTTGCGAAGACGACAGAAGTTCTGGATACGAAGATTTATCGAAAGTTATAAAGTATACTATCTTACCAGTTTTCAGAATCAATTTATGGCTATACCTTTATTTGTATATATTTTTTATTTGTAATATAAAAAATATACAATCTCAATAAAATCTATCAATTCAGTATCGTTTGGAGTAATTAATCTCTCAACTTTTTTATTTTGTGTATTAGGAAGGTGTCAATAAACATACCATATACTCGAAAAACTACTCTTATCAGTTTTGGATTAAACTGACTTAAACTGATTTAAAATCGGTTATGTTTTCTTAAACATTTTTTTAAAGATTAAGTTATTAATAAATTATATGTATTAATATACATTGCTCATTTAAAAACTGATAGAATTGCTACATTTTTTAGAGATCGTTTTTTTTCATTCACATTTTTCTAATCTCATTTCGATGTTTAAGATTTGATTTGATTACTCAATGAGAAATCTTTATAGTATAATGGGAAAACAAATAATTTTAAAGTGTCTTTAAATAATGCTTACAACTATGTGCTATTTATAACGTTAAATTATTTAATAATTTTATGAGAGTTAATATAGCTAAATAGTTGCGAATAATTATTACTTTCGGTATTTCTATGATTACAAGGCATATGAGATAAACGCATATATTTGGCTTTAGAAGATATTTTCAGAAATTTGATAATAATCTATAATGTGAAAATCAAAAGCTCCCTTTGTGAGATTTCATTTACTTATCCTTCTCTATAAGACATTGTCTTTTCATTTTTAGCCTACATGACAGCATTATAATTACATAAATAAATATAGTTTTGTAATAATGTTTAGCATTTTATTTACGCGAAAAAATTTTGACATGTATAATCAATTGCATTACCAATCTCACAGTAAAAAATTGAAATGCTTTCGCTAATTTTTCGAAAAAATTGAAATGGAACAAGAATATTTTATTCAAATTTATTAAAATTCCCTGACACATTTTTTAACATAATGAAACTCGTGCTGGAAATTCTGATTTCTAGAAGGTGTGGTATGCATTATGGAAAAATTTTAAGTGGAGATCCCAGTCAAGTACATTAATTATCTGATGTTGACACGAACGTCCAATTAAAAAAATCAATTATTCTTTCTGATTTATCAGAAAGAAAATTTTTCATTTTCGTCTCAATTGCAAATTTTGTTGACGCATAACCTATATTTGCATGCAACTCACAAGCACATAAAAAATCCTTCGACAGTAACAAAACCAAATAGAAAAAAGATACAATTTTTCAAAGCGAAAAATCCGGCGCGTGCCTACCTATATCATTAAATCGGAAAATAAAAACTCCCCTCGCCACTTCAAAAGTCTTATAAAGTTCGTGTGCGTGCACGCATAACGCGGCTGAAGACGCGATTTTACGATTCCTCGCAGATAATAATAAAAAGTCTTCCTTCTCTGTATGAAACGGTAAAAAAAAAGAGAGAGAGAGAGAGAGAGGAAGGGAGAGACAGAAAATCCTGCTTCCAGGGAAGAAGAAAAAAATTCTCCTCGAAACTCGTTGCCGGGACGCGGCGCGATTCCAAGCGCGATACAAGGGGGGAAAAGAAGCGGGACGCGGAGAAGTCACAGGTAGATAGCATCATTTTCTTAAATAATAAAAAACGGCTCTCATTGTGCCTGATAAAGAGGATCGCGCTCGGCGTCGACTGCCGAGGAGTATATACGAGCGGGGTGGGAGAGAAAGCGCCAAGACGATATTCTGTATCGCTTTTATCACATGCGCACACAAACACTGGTGTATGTATTTTAAATTTAAATAGACGATCAAATTAAATAAATTACTTTACATTTTACTTAAATGGTTGCATATATACACACGACAATCTCGCGCGTGCACACACACACACACACACGCGCGCGCGCACACATACACACACGCATGCATATACAAAAGTTTAGGCATAAATAGTACGCACAAGCACCTATACGACTACTTATCAGTTCACATATAAGAAGAGAAACGCATTTTTTTAATTTAATAAGTCTCAGTTAACTTACGATCGTAATTACTCATAATCACTCAAAGATACCTCATAAAATAAATGTAAGACCAAGAAATTCCATTTATAGAAGCGCTTACCCATACCGTTAATCTCACGTAATCTCCTCAGAATTCTTATTATCGCAGCCGAATTTCTTCCCTCGCACTCACCCACACTCCCAAAGCTTACATAATTGCGCACAAAGCCCGGATTCTCTCAGGCAAGCGGTCGCGCTCGCGCAAGGATTACAGGTCTGCTCCTTCTGTAAAAGAAGACTCCTACATCGGCTGTACAGCAGCTGAAAAAGGAGGCGGCGAAGAGCGGGCGAAAAAAGGACAGAAGACGTTTGTGCAAAAAAAAAGGCGGAGGTGGCAGAGGGGGTCGGAGGGGGGGGGCAGAGCGCAGCAGTGTCGTCGGCCTTGAGGGTTGCGCGAGAGAGTGGAGGGAGCAGTGTGCGTGCAGTTGAGTGTGCGCCGCGCGGGTCAACGACCGTCGCGCGGGGTGGCTTCCCTCCTCTCTCTCCGCTCGCAGACGGCTGGCTCTCTCTCTCTCTCTCTCTTTCTCCGTCTCTCTCTTTCTCTCTGCGTGCTGTAGCAGCACAGCAGCGTGCTAGTGTGCCAACCGACTGCGCGACGGTGAGGCAGGTTAGGGCCTCGATATATATCGGGGAAAACAGAGTGAAGGAGAGAGAGAGAGAGAGAGAGAGCGAGCTGCTTTATTTGATCGCGAGCCGAGCCTCTAATGCCGAGCGCGTTTATTCTTCGTCTCCCCGGCGGAGCGCGATATATCCTTAGCGCTCCGCCGTTTTCTGCGTTCGAGAGAGCAAATTTGAGCTCGGCTCTGACTGCTCTAGGGGAGCCTGTGTGTATGCGAGCGCGCGCCCGAGTCGAGTACTGTAACGCGCTCGGCTTGCTGGCTAGGTGGGTATAGTTTAGAACTGGAGCGAGAGCGAGATGTACTAGTGTGCGTCTCTCTTTCTCTCTCTCTCTCTCTGTGTATATGCCTCTGTGCGTCTGTCTGTGTGTGTATGTGTGCGCGCACCGCCTGCGATTGTTCTCTTCTTTTCCGCTTCTTTCTTTCCTTTTTTTTTTCGCCATCCAGCGAGCGAGCGGGAAGGAAAGGGAAAGTTCCAGAGAGCTAGCTGCGGCGATCCTCGAATGGGGCTAACCGGCTGCTGATGCTTGTAAATGCGAGAGCTGCGATGCTTAATGCTGGGTTTGGCTCGTGCGCGTCGGGGGATTTGGAAATTAATGGCGGGTTTGAGGAATTTTGAGTTGTGGGTGGATGGTTGAGGGATTTAGGAATGTGGTTGATTTAGGTGATAGTGATCGTTTATGTGAGTTTGGAAATTGTAATTTTTGATAGTTGATGCAATTATGTAGCGTCTTACTATAATCGACTATTACTACTTAGTCGCCTTGATAAAGTTTTGATAATTTCTAAACTAATCGGGCACTGCTAGATAATCACATAGAATTTCTATGTAAATATTTTCTTATATCAATGCCAATCTGAATGTATACATTTTAAAAAGATGCACATAAAAAAATTTTAAAAATTACACCGCGACTCTCAATCCTCCTCCTTACAAAATTCATAAAAACCATCAATCCAGCCCCAGAACTAATTCCTGAAAAAAAACCTCGCTCCAATCCAAACGCATCAAAATCAAACTACCCAACCCCCACCGCACCCCCAACAAACCCTCCGCACAAAAGAAGTTTCCCCGATCGCCTCCGCGCTATCCTCCCGCGAAGCGCAAACATTTTGATATCCGTTCTTCCCTCCCTCCCTCTTTTTTTTCGCGAGCTTGCTGGCGCGGATAGAAAAAGCGAGCTTGCTGGCAAACAGCGCGCGGAGAGAAACACAGAGAGGCAGGAAGGGAAAGCTTCCGCGAGGGAGAGGAAGATGAAAGACACGAGATGCGCGCGCGGCCGCATGCCGATCCTCTCTGAATGCGCGCATAAGTGATGATTCGCGAGCGAGCGCAGCCGCACAAAAAGGGTGTACGCAGGCATTCAGAGAGCGCAAGGTATCCCCGTGACTGACTGAGCGTTGTGAGAGAGAGAGGGAAGGCTAATAAAAGAGGGAGGAAAAAAATGCCGAGCATTAAGCGATGTGGCCGGGATATACGCGAGCTGGTATAATTCATTGGAAAAATTTATGGAGCTGGCTCGTTGTTCGGGATGCGTTTGAGGTGGTTGGCTTGGGGAGTGATAATCAGGGAAATTCTTTTGAGGGACTGGATGTGGGAGGACGGTGGCTTTTGGTAGGCGCTCTCTATCTTGTTTGCTATCGGTTTGACCTGGGAGATGATAATGTTGGTAGTGAGGTGGTTCTTGATTGCTGGGTTCTTGGGTAATGTGTTGGCTTCGAGGAGATGCGTGTGGATGCATTGAATATTCTTATGAGATGTTGAATAGTGATTTTTATGGTTGATTGAGTAATAGAATTTCGACTAGTTACGATCAGAATTTTTTTCTGGCATTCAAACTTTTACAAACGTATAAATTACTTTTTATAATTGTAAATGTTATGTTTCTTTTTAAATTAGTTTTCTAGGTATTATAAGTTTTTAATATAAAAATTGTTAAATATAGAAAACAGATTTTAATTAATTTTAGATACTTTTCATAGTTTATTTTATCAATCAAAATTTATAATAACTGATTCAATAAATACTTATTGATGATAAATTGGATGCCATTCAAATTTTGTTATGTAAATGTATACCATAATAATTATAAATTAAATTGCTATAAACCCTCACGGAAAACTGCTTTTCGCATTCGCATTCATCAGTGCATTAAGGATGTTTGAAAATCGTGACAAAACATTAAAATATTTAAAGTTGCTATAATATATTTTGTCTACATGAAATATTACGTGAGTAAAAGCAAATGGGTTTTTCACTTTTCCTACCTTCTATTTCAAATGTAGCTCTATTTACATATATGCTGATCTACAGTATTACAAAAATTTAATGAAATAAAGCACTATTTCGACATCGTAACGCATGTTTTTAAATCTTATAGAAAGGCATTAGAAAAACAAATGCCCATTTTTATATTTTCACAAAAACACATCTAAGTATCGAATAAACATTCATTATTCCAACTACCAGGATCCCAGCTCATCCAGATCCTCTTAACAGAGCATGCAACTCTTTTAATTCAATTGATAATTACACAAATTATTACACATCAAAATACAAGATTAATTTTTTCCCACATGTGCAACATCTGATCCACGCTCGCACGAGCAAAAGAGAAAAGCGGCGGCGCAGGGCGGGTTTTAACTGAAAGGGGGCAAAGGCACACGCTGAAGGATAATATTTTTCTCTTTTTTTTTTTCAATTCAGTGCGCTTTGTAGTAGCGGGATAGTTGATGGAAGTGGGGGGGTCGGCAATAGAAATACGCGAGCGCGCATTCGGTTATATATAGGTAAACGCAATCTCTCTCTCTCGCGCGCGCGATGAAAAAGAAGCGCGGAGCAAGGGATTTTTTTCCTCGTCCGAGCTTGCGTATCTGTTTGTGCCCCTGATTCGCGCTTTTATTAGGAATATTTTTCCCCGCTCGCGAGCTCGATAATTATGTTTAACTCTCCTCGAGCCGCGGGCTGAAAGTGTTTTTACGAGGCGCATCGCGATTCGCGATTCGACCAACTATTCGCTCGTTTTTTTATTTGCCCTCTCTTTTATAGAGCGAATCAATGACTGTTTAACAAAAAGCAATTAGAGAGATGGATTTGAGTAAGTTTAATAATGAAATGTAGTTTTCGAATATTGCTGAGTAAAGTAAGTGATTTTTATTTGAGTGATAATTATTTTCGGACTAATTATTTCGCTTACATAATAGAGAGTGCTTTTAAACAAACGTTGATTGCATTTGTCTGAAAAAACAGCGCATTATGTAATGACTGCGTTTGAACGTTGAAGAAGTTTGTAAGAGAATTTTCAATAATATTTGAATCATTTAAAAGAAAACATTTATGATCCAATTAATACACTACATCCCCATTATGTTATAACTATAATTATAGGAACCTATTGGAATTACTTTTTAAATATTTTCGTGCATTGAATTTTTCAGAAATACAGCGAGATATTTTTCGTAAAATTGGAATATTCCAGGGAGCAAAGTAGATTCTGGCGCGGTATCGCGGAGCCGCGATAATTTACATATTTATTGTATTACTGATATTGGAAAATGCTAATAAAGTAGGCGGCGCGTGCAGTAGTTCTGTAATATCGCGAAAATTTCGTGACTGTTATTAAAATAATTCATACTCTAAAACTTCAATTATTTATATTTTTCCCATTATACATCAAACCCACATCACAATCCTCGCACACTCACACAAAACTGTTTATAAAAATCAATTCCTTCAATTTCCAGCAATAATAAAAAAACACGCTACCTCACGAAACCTCCCACATAAAATAAGACATTTTCTCTCTCCCCTTTCGTCATTTATTTATAATCTCCTCTAACATTCCTCGAGCATCTCCCCCGTAATTAAGCGTCCTCCTTTGACCGTCGCGCATCGGATTTCCCCGTCCAAATCCTTCCGCGGCTATCCCTCAAAGACCGGCTAACTTTTTCCTCTCTCGAAAGCAGCCGGCGGCCGCCCCGGCACACTGTGTACATCAATCCCGCCTAGCCCGGCAAAAAACTCCCCGGCTACATAATCGCAAATTAAAAGACGCAAAAAAGCCGGAGCTCTAGCCTTACGCCCCTTACTCCACTTATCAGGCCGGGCCGATAAGTACACACAGAGGCCAGGGCAAAAATTTGCGCGAAAGAGAGAGCCCAAGAAGCAGCGGCGGCCGGGGGGTGGCTTCGGTATTTAGCGAAAAGAGAAGAAGACTCGGAATATAGAATTTTTCCCGTAGTCTCGCATCGATCGGCGCCGCAGCCGAGATGGAAAAAGAAAGCGAGCGAGCCTCGAGTGTCGTGTGCGCGCGCGAGGCTCTGCGGTTGACGGTTTATTTTGCGCGCCGCTACAGAGGGAGGGGGGAGGGGGAAAATTGCAAATATCGGCTCTCGCTCGGCCGCGTTCGTCGATTTAAAATTCTCCAAGACCGACCCTCTAGCGCTAGGTGGGATGGCTCTGGTAGACGCTGCGGGGGTGGAGAGAGAGAGAGGCGAGCGCGCGGTCCGTGACCCTTTGGCAAGTAATAATTGCGGGCAATTACCGAAGCCGCCGTAGACGAGCGGAAAAAAGGAGATAAACTCGAGAAAGGAGGGTGCGCGGATAACAGGGCGTAAGGAGGGTGGGAGTGGGGTGGAGGAGGGGTGAGGGTGAGAGTGAGAGGAGATGGCTGTACGTGGAAGTGCGTGGAGCAGCGTGGGGGCTAAGTTGGACCTTACGGCTATTTTTCTTCGATGTCTCGAGAGAGGACATTGTAATAATGTAGTAATCGATTTTGAATTATTAACTGGGGGGCTTCGATTGGTCGGAGACATAAAGATGGCTAATTGTGGAAGAGTATAGTGTTGAGGATTATGAAGTTGATGAATTGGGAATCAGTCTCGGATGTGTTCTGGGAAAATTGAAAGACGTTAATTGAGATACGCGGCGGTTATGGTTTTTCTTTAAGATATTTTTTTGTTAATTTAGGTAAGATTTTTGGAAATTTGAACTGCTGAGTTTTTACTAAAATTTTTCAGTCATTTAAAAGTATTGCAAATTTTCTTTGTAAGTGGCCTCTACACTGTAAATTAATTTAACTAATATATTCAGTCTACATTTGCATTGTATACTTCAATCAAAACTGTATTTGTTTTGCATAAATTTAAACTTGCCTGTTGAAGTTCCAAGAACTGAAATAAAATCAAAGAAATGATTACATCAAATTCAACGAAAATCAGAAAAGTTCATCGCAATTGTTACAGACAGACCCAAAGAAAGATAAAGCTTATATCCAGTTGCGAGCTTCTGGGTATCGATTTGTATTATATGACTAGACGTTTTAATTATGAGGTTTCGTAAGTCAGTAAAATACAGGGTAAGATAAAAATCTTAATAATTCAAGCTTTTTGATTTCTTCATATTGTACTCTTAAGTTATAGACTCGGTATTTCCGCAAGTACCTATAAAGTAAGTCTAATCAAAGACATGCAGAAATAGCGCGATAAAAATTAATAGTCTCGTTTATTTTTGATTTATGCAGATGTTTGGATTAAAGTGTTTGCTTTGTTAAATTTAATGCTCGACTCCGGCGTCATACTTAGTAGTCTGTATAACATATAATTTAATAGTTTACTACTTTTATTAATCATGCTCCGTCGCTCTTGCGATATCATTCGCAGAAACGATCACCTAGAAATGAGTAATTAGCTTCTACGTAGGTGCAATAGAAAACTGACGTATTTTATTTCTAGTTTTTCTAATAATTTTTTTCAAAGAAGAGTGAAGTAAATTGCTCAGATCGTAGTTAACGTTTTTAATAACTAATTGTAAACATAATTTTTTAAATTAATTTTTACGTTTACTTTCACATTTGCATGAAAACTAAAGATTAAAATGAAAACTTAAAGTCAATTTAAATAATCATATTTTTAATAAATTATTAAGAGTACGTCAACTCATCTATTTATGCAACTTGTTCCGCTCTATAATTTTTTCTAAACAATTTTAAAATTACGATACTAAAAATATTGTATAAAATTCAAATGGAATCAACATACTCAGAAACGAATTAAATCTCAATCACAAAATAATTAGTCCATCAAAAAATATTATAAAATTCCACATCCCGATCCACAAAACTTCAGCCCCATAAACTCACAACGGAAGATTACGCGCACCGTCACACCCACTCGCAGCTCTTCCATAAAGTTCATCCCGATTGGCCTCGGCGCGAGTCGTACAAAGGAAAAACCGAGAGAAGAAAAAAAGTCCCGCGTAACACAAGCGCACATAATCGCAGCACGTAGAAATCGCCGAGCCGCGGGTTTTAATATTACAAGGCACTTTTCAGTAATTCACCCCTCGTCGTTGAGTTTCAGGGGATGCAAAGATATAGCTGCTAGGCTCGGCAAGTTCAGGAAGAATCATTGGCCTGTGCGCGCGAGCAGCGAACGATTCGCGCCTGCGGTTAGGCCACTCGCACTGCGCTCGATGCTGGAGGGTGTAATTACGATCGCGCGAGTGTTTTTAAGGATGTGGACTTGACGATTGTTTCGTTGGTGATGAGTTTGGTTTTTGTTTTGTAATGTTTTTAAGAGAGACGTAATTTGTTTGTGAGAGTTTTTTTTTTTAATAGGGATAGGATTATTTGTAATAGGTGCTGTGGAGTTTAACAGTTGTAGGATAATTTTCAAAATTTAATTACATGTTTTTCGTAATTAATAAAAGAACATTTAATAATTGATGATTTATTAACTTTTGATTATTGAATCTTTTTAAAAGTCAAGTTTAATTTTAAATAAAATTTATGCAAGGCTTATCACGATAAGCGTTGTTTAGAAAAGTGTTGTTCAGGGTGACCAATATATTTATGGTATTTTATTTTGCTGCTCTGATTAAAAACTTTTTAACTCGCGAAAACAAAAATTTATTGACCTAGTTTTCGTAAATTGTGGTCAGTGTTACGTGGTTCTTTCAATAATGCCTCCTTCGACGAAATTTATTTTTAAACGTTGAACTGGTTATTTATATTTAAATATTGAACTATGCACGCTCTCATATTTTCTATAAAATTTTTATACGTTTTCATCTATTTTTAATGCTTTGTAATATCTGGCACCTAAACCTTTTTCTATAAGTAATAATATAAATAAAGTGAAAATATAGTTTGAAAATAATTTTCTGCTCATCTTGTTGAGAGTGAGATTATTGGAATAAAAAATGTACTCAAAAGTTACATATAATACTGTTAGAGTGTGTTTACTTTATATTTTTCTTTTTAATGATTTTAAAAATATTATTGTAAATGATTATGTCACTATTATTATATTAAATTATTATTTATGATTGTATAAGTAATGCGTTAGAAAATGATCAAATTGACATCATCTCTTTAGACTTTAACAATGCTTTTGATTTATTACACGTAAGATCATTATGTATAAGGTTTTGATAAATCACATATGTCTTAATATTAACTTATCTAAATATTCATCTTTAAACGAAATTATTATAGTATTGCTACATTATTTAAGCATTCATCTTATAAATTTTGTATAGCGTTAAAATTTACTTGTTGCATCACTATAAAATCCGTTAATTATAAAAAAAAATCCTTTATTCAAAATATCCCTTAAAATCGTATTCTAAAATCACTTTCAACGTAAAATTCGACCAGAAGGTCACCCTCCACCCGAAAAAAATTGTATTACTTCACTAAACAAAAACTCCAGCAACTTAACACATCAAACCCCGCAGCCACACGTCCAACCAATCCCCACGTAAAAAGCAAACCTAATCATGCATACACCTAATAAAAGAAAATTCATAAATTCTCAGCGCAAATATTCATGCGGCCAGTTTTGACGTGCTTTACGAGCCCAGCGCCCTTATCGAGCTTCTTATGCTAAACAATTCCCATAAAAAAAAACCTCGCCCGCGGGCAGGGGGGGATTAAGGGGCCACACAGGCATATACGCACCTTTTATCGCGTGCCTGGCGCGCGTTCGCTCGTACCGAGCGTCGAATCAGAGCGCGACCCGCCGATGCAAACACTCGGCACAACCTAAATTTCCAAGCGAAACACACGCAATTAGCCTGAGCGCGGAGATGTGGCTTCTTTTTTTCCAGCCAAGGCTTAGCTCGTAAATTTACGCGATTTATTTTTGTAGCCCGCTGGTGTCGCGCGTAGGCGGGAATCGACGATTTTTGTATTAGATGGCAGCTGATTTCACGAGTCGGCGTGTTAGCGTAATCGTTCTTTTTCTCACGCCGCGGTGTCGGCTTGTTTTTCCTTTCTGGCATTAAGAGGCTCTCGTAGAGTGCGCACGCGTCTCGAATAAATTCAGGCGCGGTTTATTACCTGGCGGCGTGCGAAAGATACGCGAAATAAAATCAAGTGCAGTTTTTATTTGGCCTTATCAGATGCGGCACTGTCATAACGCGAAATCAAAGCCTCGGGGAGCCGCTTTGGGTTTCAGAGCGTAAGAAATAATTTAAATTAATGATTCGTTCGCCTTACTTCGCTCGGCTGATACTTATGTAATCATTAAAGAAAAAATGTAAATGAATGCAAATGAACCGTGCAGGATAAGGTTTTAATATTAGCCGCTGTTACAGCGTGTAATAAAAAGGTTTATACTTTTTTTTCTAATTATTTACGCGGGACACTTTTGAGATTACAATGTTCACTCTGATGCACTACTTTTTTATTTCTCTGAGGACGTTTTCGTGTTACTGCGTGAGTGTAAGGTTTAAAATGACTGCATTCATTTTACAGCGATACTAATGAAAAATGTAAGCTATTTTATTCTTATTCGGATTTTCTGGATAAGACGTTAACGTCATCGCAAATTACTTTATAAACACTTCATTCAGTACTTAAAATAACTTGGCCGAAACCAGGAAAAAATAATTTTATCGGAAGACTGGGAATCTTTCATTCATACAGTAAATGCAAGAGAGTCTAAGTCCGTCTTACCGTGCACAGTCTTTTTCTACTGAAACTAATTCGAAATTAGATCTAATCTTCTCCCTTCATATTCCATACTCTTATTATGACGGTAATTACTCTTTAAATGTAAACTCACTTCTCTGTAAGTCAAAATAAAAAGTAACACAAATCGGAAACAACGCAAAAACCTGCATAAACTCCAAGGCAAATCAATAACAATCTCCTTCAAAATCAAATAATTAAAAATTCAACGCATATCATTACCCGATCAAATCAGTCAAACAGCGAGGCGCAATCGGGATAACGCACCGCAATTATTACGTCTTTACGCAGCCGCGCGAGCGAGCCAGTATTATTTGACGTTTTAAACGGCGCGGCAACAATGTTACGGCATCTCTTATTCATGAGTCCGTCGGGCGAGGAGAGCAAGAGAGAGAAAGATTACTCACAGCTGCCTACTCGGTAAGATCGTTTCACGCAACAGCGGCTCGCCGCGATCTGTTTGCAGTTTCCAGATCTTAATGCGTTATCTTTCAGCGCCTTTAACGACCGTGAACCGAACCCGAGCGCGCCGAGTTGAATTGCTTTTTTGTGGCTTGGATTGTGGGAGTTGTGCGATGGGGGTTTAGTGTTATGGAATTTTGGTAGTTGGGTGGTTGTTAGGGGTTGGTGAATGGTAAGGTAGGTTTTGAATGCATTTGTTTAGGAATTCAGATGAGGTTGTTAATGACTAATTATTGGAATGTTTTTTATTTTTAGTGTTTAAGATGAATATGTTGGAGGATTTTTATAAGGTGAACTTATTTGAATGCTAATTAATACATTGAATTATTAGTGTCGACAGTTTTAATAAAGAAGGCAAACTTTAAATAATTTTATGTAAGTTTTACAATTTAATGGATCTTTTAGTACGTAGTTTTATTATATTTGCTTCACTCAAAAAGTCTCGCAACGTATTATCGAACCTGAAAAAAAAATTCTATCTCAAAAACAACATGCAGCAAATAGACACAAAAAAAAGCAGATGCAATAAGAAAATCAATTCAATCCTGAAATAGCCAAAAGA